>JAOXJJ010000003.1:494718-524231 GCA_025769935.1 Phoenix roebelenii
AGATTAGCACAATAAGTATTCTATGAGAGTATATAGGTAAATATTAATTTTAAAAATATATTTATACAAAAGTTGATATTTAGAAAGATATTTATAAAAAAGTTCTAATTTTTTTTTTATTATCTGTCACCTCACGGTTCACTTTGCCCAGCCCACGCCCCTCCCGCGCCGCTAGCCTCCCCCCTCCCCCAAAAAAAAAAGAAAGGAAGTATCCTCTTGTTATGCCACGTGCCCTTAACTTATTTCTGGGCCATCAAAAACTCCAAGAAGCGGTCCTTCGCTGGAACGCTGGAAGCGGTTGGAGGGCTCGGTTCATGGAGTCCGTGTTTGAAGGCGAGGCTTGGGAGCGGAAGGGCGGTGGGCGAGAACGGGAGCCCCTTTTTTTCCTCCAACTTTCTCTCCTTCGGCGAGTATCGGAAGCGGCGGGCGCGGTTCATGACACCGATATTCCAGAGGGTGGATTTCGGATGTATGGTGGGCGGGAGGTTTTCCCCTTTTTTTCTCGCGGCCGAGAGCGGAGGCTTGGAAAGACACGTACGGTGCAGAGAAGGGCAGGGGAGACGCGAAGGAGTCTGGTGCGAGGATTACTCAGTTGAAATAGGCAGGAAAGATAGGAGATTTACCGGCCGTGTAGCTTTTCCACGACATTTCTCTGTTTCCCTAGCACCAAGTCATCTCAATATCATGATAGCGAATTTGACCTTGGGACAAAAATTTACGGGTAAAACAACCAGACAAAATATTGGACGAATTCTAGAATGCTTCGCATACTTTCCCTTGCAAAACGCAAAAGAAGATAAAAACTATAGTTGGGAAAGATGAATCGTAAGGATTCTTCTCTCAAAAGGAGGAGATCCATTGAGGTCGCAACAATATAATTAAACTTGACGACTTTTTCAAGTACACAATGTTTCATCCATCATACTCACCTTCATAATGATCAATTTCTTATTCTACGTTTGGTTTCAAGTTTTTGAACACTCAATAGGGTTGGCACCTGGAAATCAAGGACAATCATAACTTGTGGGATGTGTCATTATTATAGCTGATAAAAAATTTGAAAGCCAAGTCTCATCTATTCCACGTTCACTGTTTTAACTTCAATTTCACAGGAGGTGAGGTCAAGGTTCCTGAAAGAGGGGAAAGGAATCCTTGTAGGCTGCTTTCAATTCCATCTAAAGACATTTTTTTTTTGTCATAGAAAACCACCCTTGTGGTCAAGGTTTAGTTGCAACAGTAACGCCGACTAAGCTTGACTTTACCCCAACTCAACATCAATTATAGCCCACCTAGAGGCACTAAACCTGGGCTTGATTGCTACTAGCATGACAAAAGTTTTTTTGCTTACAGAAACGTCGTGGAAACAATGTTTTGCTTTCCAGTACTTGCTAGAGAAAAGTTTGAATTTCAATTTCCTAAACTAAAAGAAAGTTTTCCTAGGACATGCATGACAACCAAGAAGTCACCTCTTTACCGCATCATTACCACCAAGTGATCAGTTTTGAAAGTGGATTCAGGCTAGCAATCCTAACAGTCCAAACTTTGACAGCACCTCTCTGTGTATTCGAGCGTGATAACAGTGGCTAAACCGCTCAAGAAGAGATATAAACCATATAATTATCATCCACTAGATTGTTGGCTTTCAGTTTACTCGTCGATCCAATAAATTTGACTCTAGTGTTGTGCTTCCAAACCTCTGGCCCTGTAAGACACTTAGATATATAGCTTCGTAATAACAAAAGAAGCCATGCTAGAAAGTGGCTCGACATCCAATTAACACCCAATCTGACCTCGTGCTTGACGCGGCGCCCCGTGAATGACCTTGCTGTTTTAACCATTCCCACCAACCACTCCCAAATTCCACCGTTCTCCTCATGCAACAACAGATTGGGATCAATTTAGCATCTGCTAATGCTTGCTCGACAATGTTTTTTTTTTATTATTATTTTAAACGAAAGTATCATCTGTAACGTGTATGAATGCTGTCAAAAATATCAAAAAGCAGAACATCACGGAAAGCAGTAGGCAACTCCACCTCTTCTTCCTATAGGTGGTCTTCCGAATGGTTGGCAACAAAAGATGCTATTCAATCCGCTGCCCTGTTGGCCTCTCTAAATACAAGCTTCGCTTGAAGCACCAACCCGTCATGAACCATGGTTCGGATATCTCTCAAAAGCTAGTGGTAGTCGTCGACCCTTTTAGAAATCTGTAGGATCCATCCAATAATCGTCACCGAGTCACTCTCCAAAAGGACGTCTCTCCCCTGCAAGGCATGCCGAAAATAATATAAGTCAGATCAAGCCCCTCTCAATTCCACCCCAGGCACCAATATATCAAACAAGTGGCAACGCCGAGTCTATCAATATATTTGCTTTCTGTTTCGAGTTCAAAGCTGACGAATACGTAGTTAATATCCAGTCTATCAATCGCTATTCCTGCCGTCAAAGACCGGAAAGTAATGTGAACATGTGAACCGCAGCGCTTTGGGTGTAGTTCATGTTCAGACTTCAGTGTTATTAGCTACTGTTTATTTTTTTTGGCTTCTAAGATCAAAATTCCAAAGTAATGCGAAACAGGTCGAATTGTCAGGTACCAAAAGAACTTAGTTTTAGTTAATTTTCACTATCCTTGCCATCAAAAAGCTCTGCAAATCTTGGTAACTATCAAATTTTATAGTCGGTGGCCAGTTAATTGCAAATCCTGTCTGCTTCCATGCAACTCAAATAACTAAGCAAACGCAAGCAATCAAGCAATCGATAACTACTAATCTTTTAGCTTCTCTGTCATTAATCTAATCCCATTCGCAAGGGGCAGCCTTTCAGCCCCTCTAAATACCATCAAACACTAGCCAGTAGTACGTTACTTACGTAACTACGTACTTCCCCCTTCACCCTTTTTTTCTTTTTTGTTTTTTTTACAGCCCACCGGCATCTCACCACATGTTCACGTGCCCGCGTTACGCGCGCGCGGGCGCGCGAGGTTCGCTTGGCGGTTGACGGTGGTGGCGAGTTCTCCTTGTCTTTTACGGCGACCCCAGGTTCTCTTCTCTGCCTCTGCCATGATTCCATAAGAAGGCTCAAAAGGAAGAAAGCACACATAAAAAGACTTTTGCACCCCTCCTAATTCTTCTCATTTTTCTTTTCGCTCCACGGACTCCAATAAAAAAAAAAAATGGAGAGCTAGAAAAGGCCAAACGTGAAGATAGGCGCCCTTTACGGAAGACCCTGGTCTCTTCCTCCGTTTGAACGCACCGCAAAAGAAAGATAGCAGATAGAAAGAAAAAGTTAGCAGCATAATAGCGTATATAGGCTCACCCTCATACGGCCTCTCCCACCCCCACCCCAACCTTTTTACTATATACACAGAAACCAAGGAAGCAGGGAAAAGCCTGGCATCCTCCGTCCGCGTCCTCATCCGCGGGCCAAAAATGAGAGAGAAGTGCTTGAGAGCGAGACGGGACAAAAACGGAGAGAGGGGGGGTGGTGGTTTTGGGTGGGCGGTGGGGAGAAATATTGTGGGCTGGCGAGGAAACCACCGTCTCGAGCCGCGGTTTTGGGGTGGTTTTCTTTTGTGGCGTGTGGCCAGCGCGAGCCGCGAGTTGTCGGCTCAGATGGGTTGGAGTTAGGCTTGTGGTGTTGGGTGAACCCACCAAGGAGAGGGACTGATTTGGTTGTCCTCGTGCTCCTGGTCTTGTCACTCGACCCGACCACGGCGCAATCCGCTAGATCTTACCTTGTTTCTTGCTTGTCCCTGTTTTGGATCGGGAATTCGGTGTTGATCCTCCTACAGGCCAGAATTACTGGTGTGGGGAATTGATGTTATTTTGGATGTACTGCATCTAAAGTCTATATTAGCATTTGTTTGGATAATGACCATGCTTAATTACTGTTGTCTAACGTGGTTACAATGGCTATCACAGATGATTCTAGGTGCTTGGTGATAAGAAGTCCATAACATGGTTTTGATAATGACCGCGGTGACTGTTGGCTAACGTGGTGATTACGTTGCCCACCGCATATTGTGGTAGGTGCTTCATGATAATTGTCCTCTAAAATCACATTTTTTGTGCAAAAGAATGGTTAATTTTATTTCGCGATGCGGACAGTTGAATCTTACCGTTTATCCATATGTACAGATTTCGACACTATCGTTGCATGATTCAACAGCGACTCGTGTGGAGAAAGAGGAATCTTTCTTTCGTGCAAAAGATACGACGCATGTTCGGTTCGGTAGATAAATGCTTGTCTCGATTCATAAATATCAGAATGATGATTTGATGGGAGGAAGGAGGGGCGCCATATGTGGTCTTGATCAAGTTCCATGAGATACTTCATGCCAAAAATGTGACAGCTAAAGATTTAAGCTGGATATTGCATGGGTCCCACTTCTAATTGCCAATGTAAGATTTGCGGCTCACTCAATTGCTTCAAAGAATGATCATACCGGGGAAAACATGAACTTTCACCCTTGTAGTAAAAACTTTGATGATACAACCTGGCACTAGAAAGATAGATTACGGATTCAAGGAACATTTAATTTATATAAGAGAGAGAGATCAAGTAGCGTGTGGTCGCACTCTTTTGTAAAAGAGTTGGAAATCCACGATCGTGTTAAGGGCAAGAGGAAGGAGGTTGGTGCAGAGCTAGGCTGAAAGAAGAGAAGACGGCCATATAGTCACCATGCATCAGAGATTCAGACAAAAAGCTTTTTGGACTATAATGATAAAACAAGAAGCTGGAGATGATTGCTTGCATTCTCCCAAAAGGGGTGGATGGAAGTATGTGTCTGATTTAACATGAACAAGAGAACTGGTTTCATCCAAATAAAACCGTCTCCAGACAGTAACTCTATACTTGGGAGATAGTATTAGCACATGCTTCTAAGATATGAACTTTAAAAAATGAGAAGTCATATATTATTTGCTATTATATGCAGTGCAAAGCTATGAACTTATAACACATTTTTAACTTAATAACTATTCATTCATCTTCTAAAGGATGCATTGGATATTGCCTAAATAATAGAATGCTGTATTGTTGCTTAATATTGCAACTCTTTTGAGAGTGTGAGAGTGTGTGTGTGTGTGTGTGTTTAACTAATTACTTTGCAACGCATGGGGATCTTACAGGTTGCCATGTTTCTTCCCATGCATTTAGTGCATGCATGGAGTCTCTATTTCTAGAATCCTCCTCCTTGCGAGGTCTTCGACTTCCTTTTTTTATTCTTTCAGCAAAAAGAAGAACCCAACTCCTCAAACATTTCTCTCTAGTCTTGGCTTAACCCTGGTTCTTTATTTTTGGGGAAAACCAAAGCAATCCTAGCTACAAACAGAATCCAGCACAGCGAAGTAGTACACATTGTACAATGGTTTCTCCAATCTTCGCTATTCCCAATCGCACTCGGGGATTCCTACCACACCTCTCAATGTTGTTGTAAATATTAAAACTCCAAATAATGGGTTAGATTGCATTTAGCCACGGCAATCTACGTACTTCGTCCACTTCTCCAGAGCCATATGGTCTCTCATGCCAAAGCCAATCTTCCGATAGACTTGCTTGCTCTCTTCCCATCCAAGGATTCCAACCCTGTGCCCTCGGAGCAACGGCTATCATTTTAATGCGCCCATTCTTCGGGTTGCGTCGGTGCGCCTAAACAAATGGCTCGAGCACGCACCTGGTTGTTGCTCCTACGGTACCTGGCAAAGTTGCAATGAGAACGATAAGATGGCGATGAGAGCGATAGAATGACAACAAATCTAGTTTTAATGCATGAAGACCACTCCGAAAACAATGCTTCTTTCCTTTGATTGGCTCGTACTTGTTGCTCGACCCATGAAGGCAAAGAATTTTATGGCGGAGAACCATCATTATCAGGTTTTGTTATAATAAAGCCCGCGGCATGGGCAACTTTGGTGTTCTGGAGAAGCGTTGCATGTTTGGTAGGTGGTCGCCGTATTAATTAATCAAAAGAGAGGATGAGTCACAAATAATAATTTAAACAAAGGAATAGAGGTTAAAGAAGTTTGGACCAAGAGGTAGCTCTCTCCCATTATAAATTATAATACAACAAATGCAGCCACTGTTGGGGAATTCTGGTTGCCTAAGCACGGCCAAATGCTCGTCCATTCGTTTTGATCGAATAATTTTGTCGTGAAACTCATTGTTTGGCGTATGAAATATGCGCAATCAACCGATAACACTGTTGATGGATCTGAGAAGTTTGAGAGCTTTATTACACAGATCAATTGTAGATAAAAATTATCTAGTTAGCATTTCCTGTGCCCGTACATATGCGAGCTTAAATTGTTTTTTCTTTACCTTCTTCTCTTTCTCTTTTCTCTCAAGAAAATTTCAATTGGCTACCAGACACTAGACATGTTAGGGATAAAATGTGTCCGATTGGCATGAACATGGCTATGGGACGCGTGAACTCATGCCAATAATTTGATAAATGTTGCTCCTTTTTCTCTTTTTTGTTTGTTTGTTTTTTTGGTTATTGACTAAAAGGCACTGTACTTAACTAGCATCCTAATGAATGCTTTGCCGGTGAAGTCAGGGATACAGATAAGCGACCATACGTTCGACCAGTGCCCAACAACTTAGATAGATATGGGTCTAATCTAAGCTGCACGCACTCAGAGACGGATGTAGACAAAACTGCTCTACGAGGAGCCCAAAGGAGGGGGGCATCATTCACCGCACCCACTCGCATCCTTGGCCTAACCCAAGTCCCAGACCTAAACTGGGCTCTCCCTCCCCTTTGGTACGAGTGGTCCAAGAAGAACACATGGCCCCCACACAGTAGCTTGCCGTGAACCCCCTGCAATTTGTTTGTGATGTTATACGCGAACGTTAAATGTACAAAGAACCTGACACAACCTCTGACTCTCTGCCACCCTCCCCATCCTTTTCGTTTCAGACAGCACTGTGGGTCAAACGTCTCTGGCCCATGTCATTTAATTATCACCACCTCAAGATCGCAGATTTCCGTGAAAAAGACTGCAGATTAATCACAGTGATAGGGAAACCAAAAGAAATCATAAAACGAGAGAGAGAGAGAGAGAGAGAGAGAGAGAGAGAGAGAGAGAGAGAGAGAGATTCCATTCCAATCTTAGGCTACCTATAGGTTCTAATCCATCCAACATACCTCAATAGATATATACTATATTGCATTAGTTAATTAGAAGGAATAATTGTTCCTCTTAAGTTTTTATATATAATTCCTCAGGTTGGTGCAGCCTTGCACTACTCTCGCCCTTTTCCTGCAGGCTTGCTGGTTCTTGAGGCTTCGGAGAGGGAAGATGGAGCTAGACGACCATGGCTTCCTGGAGGAGCTTCTGGCTCTCAGGAGGGAGACATGGGACCCTCTACCCACTGGGATGAGTGAGTTCTTCTCCAGCGAAGGGAGCTTGGACTGCTTCCAAGAGAGCCAAGGCTTGGTGGTACCTCCCAGCTTCTCGGCATTTGAAGGCCTCGCCCCGCCGGCGGAGCCCAATTTTGATTGTTTGAGTGAGGTCTACTGCCCGTTTGGTGCCGGGTTGATTGCGGCGGCACCGGAGATCCAGTCGCCGACGTCGGTGCGGCCGGCGTTGGAGGATGCCAAAGTTGGTTTGGTTCATGGCGATCGGCATGGTGTAGCGGGAGATGGGCAGGCTCTGTGCAAGGTGGAGTTGGGGCAGTCGGCGGAGGCGCCTGCGGTGTGTGGGATGGGCGGCTGCATGGAGAGAAGGAAGAAGAAGAGGGCTGAGGGGCTGCCGTCAAAGAATCTGATGGCCGAAAGGCGGCGGAGGAAGCGGCTTAACGATCGGCTGTCGATGCTTCGGTCCGTTGTTCCAAAGATCAGCAAGGTAATAATGTTAAAAGCTCAGATCAGATTTTTTTTCGGACTCTGACGTACTTTGTATTTGAAGTTCTGTTGCTTTGGATTTATGATACTGCCATGGTCGAGTAACTTGAGTTGATGAAGACTTAATATCCGCAGATGGATAGGACTTCTATTCTTGGTGACACCATAGATTACATGAAAGAGCTGCTGGAAAGGATCAAGCAACTGCAGGAAGAGATCGAAGTGGGCTCGGAGCAGCCGAATCTCTTGGGAATCTTCAAGGAGTTGAATCCCAATGAGATATTGGTGAGGAACTCTCCCAAGGTAATGGCTAATCTAGTGCTCGGTTCTTGTTGAAGTCCATTGCTCGGCAGTGTGTCTGATTTGCGAATTATGTTGTAGTTTGATGTCGAGAGGAGAGACTCCGACACCCGAATAGAGATTTGCTGCACAGCGAAGCCAGGTCTGCTGCTGTCGACCGTGAACACTCTAGAGGCTCTGGGGCTGGAGATCCAGCAGTGTGTTGTTAGCTGCTTCAATGACTTTGGAATGCAAGCTTCTTGCTCCGAGGTAAGATGGTTAGCATGGAACACAGTTCTGCAGTCTCATTGCTTGAACCTTATGCTCGTAGTTCTGTGTCTGGGTTTCTAAACTATGATCTTTGTGTGCTTCTGGCTGTGTGATAGGATGTGGAGCAGAGGGCTGTAATGAGCTCTGATGAGATAAAGCAGGCATTGTTCAGGAATGCAGGATATGGAGGAAGGTGTTTGTAGAAGAGAAAATACAATGGGGGAAGCAGGTTTCAGGGCTTTTGCACATTTCTGTCTCGGTGAGAAGCTCAGAGGTGAATAACCGATCTGGTCGCTTGCAGCTTCCCCAGAATATGTGACTTGTACTACTTGGTTTATTATTGCTTACTACTAGTTTAGAGGTGACCATCAATGTGAGGGTGTTTCTCTCCTTCACACGCTGCAGAAAAAGAAGAAAAAAAAATCCGATTGATATGTTTTTATAATGTGGGGTTGTGCGTTCAGAATTCTTGTGAAAAATTGAGCATAACTGACCAGAATATATTCTCCTTTGAGTGTTTCTCCTCAGCTTCCAACCACTAAATTTCAATCAACATGGTGTTCTAATTCTCTGTAAATTATTAAAAAAATGGCTCCCAACCACTATGTTTGTAGTTCTTGCTACCCACTGGCGTCCTAATTCCTACTATTATTGACATGTTTATATGAGACTATCCTACCAAACATGGATGGGGGAATTGTTTGAGACTTGTCAGAGTAATAATATAGTACTGCAAAAATGTAGCTTCCCATCTTCTTTCTTGCATGCGTCAGTCTTCTAATTAAGCAATGGAGAAGAGATTCAAATCAGCAGAAGAATTTTGTTACTGTCGTCTTATGCTTTGGCCTTGGTGATGACCTCCTTAGGGAGGGGACCATGTCCAAATCCATATTTGGCTCCAGAGAGCAAAGATCTAGGCCAATCTCATAGTTTAAGCCGAAAGAACTCATGAAATGACTTGGCTCTCAACACTTGCTGTTATTTTTAGCACCAATCCGTCTCTCCATTATCATAATGATAGACCTGACATCATTGATTCCCTCTGCATTATATATTCGTCTACCCCGTGCGCTCTAACAAAATACAAACAACAGGAAAAGAAGCCTATAAACTAATACCATTGCCTACACAAAGGTCAGATATCCACCTAATCTGCTCTTTAAGAATGATAAATTAAAGTTACGGTTTTTTTTTTTTGAATAAAGCAAACATATTGGAGAGTAAAGGATCAATCGTTATACCTTTGAATTCATAATGGAAACAAAGGAGGAGCAATCAACCTAAATATTTAGTCTAAAACACATCCTCTAAATTCTTAAAGGTGGCTGACGAACAGGATGGGTCCAAGGCTGTGCACTGAATGATTTGGTGGACTTCTAGGAGAGAGTGGGTTGCTGTTTTGTTTCATGAGCAGCGAGGACACTGCCGAACACAGTGATAGCTGCCAGTCCACTTGATGGGTCAGCTATGGCAGGAATGGTGGACGCAACTGACACCACTGAATCTAGAGCCATTACTAGGGTGCACAGTGAATTCGCTGTTAAGATCGAACAGCGAATCCCTGCCCCTTAAGGGACTGCTTTGCTTCAAAATTCACGCCCTGAGTGCAGGTGGTAGGTGCACGGATCGGCCTGCTAAGGTGGCCAGCAGATACTTGCAACAGTATCCTAATGTTGAGAGGTAATTGAATGCCAAGATTGACAAAAAAAAAAAAAAAAAAAAAAAGCTACGAAAAGATCAGGCAATGCCACCGAAACGGTTGGAACGGGGATAAAATTTCATCGGAGTGACTCAAAATGCATGAGCGTCGATTAAATATGGAAATCGAATGCTCTCAATCTAATTTATCTGTTAGAGTTGCCATCTGGTCCGCCGATACCGAAATGACGCTGGAGTGATGTAATCATACGTGGGGCAACTTACGGATTTGAAAGGACATGCAGAAACTCGCGACCCGCATTGAACATTTTCTGGTGGAAGGAGGACCTAGTGGAGGCTGCTATGCGGATGGATTCGTCCCTCCCCCCTCCTATTTTTCACCAAAAAAAAAAAAAAATCAGGCAGCCATTTTATAGAGGGTGTACTTGAGCTCTATGTAACTCTACCAAGATAATTTCTTAGAAGATTTTATGTGCAGAACAATGGTGAAGCTCTCTAGTATATCATCACAAGTGTCGAATTGCTTGAAAGGCTCCTTTCAGCTTAATTGATGTGGTTGCCATTGTTGATCTCATGACTGAATAATATCATCGAGGTTTGGAGGATTTTTTTTTTTTTTGGTACACAGTTGGATTTATTATACTGATCTATTATAAATATTACCGTGGAAATCTGAAAATAAAATATTTGACAAATCAAAAAGAATATCTGATGAAGCAGTTTATACCGTAGTCTCCGTATGATTAGATATACGGTGCTATCCAGTCTGCAGAGCTATAAACATGTGCCATCTAAAAAGCTAGTAGATTAGTTGACATTCTCCAACAATCTTGTCTCAGAGGATAAGGATTAGTCTCTGAAGATGGTAAATCAGCTAGCCATCTAACAACTATCAAAGAATCACTCTTTTAACTCTTAAGCACTATAATATGAGAAGTCTTCAAAATATTTACGGTATATTTCAAACCTTCCTATGCAGTTCTCAACTATTGAGGATCAGGGATTTTCAAGCTGTTCTCAGCGTGCAGTCCTCAACCATTGAGGATCAGGAATTTTCGAGCTGTTCTCAGTGTAGCACTGGGCATTTGTGATGCGATATGAGGGTGAGAAGGTTCATGAGATGGACATGGACTGGGCTGAGTGCAGACAGTTGTTGGGCCTTATGCTATGGAGTCTCGCTCTCTCTCTCTCTCTCTCTCTCTCTCTCTCTCTCTCTCTCTCTAGAGAGAGAGAGAGAGAGAGAGAGAGAGAGAGAGCTTTGAAGTTGAGAAAGGAAATCTTAAGGATATATAAATTTAAATTAATCGACATGCATCACTTAAATCTTCTCAAGATTAAGACCGACATGGGCATGAAGCCAACAAGAAAGACCAGTGCCAATTGCTTGAACGTCGAACTGATAAGGCTAACTTGTGCGTGCTAAATTAGATGACCAAGGCCATCAGTTGAGTTCATGAAATTGTTCTTCCACTTGGTGCGTATGGTCCATGAACCAATCAAACACCTTTACTGCAAAAGGATCAAAGGTAGAATAAAGGAAAGTTTAAAGCTAATGGTCTTTGTGTCTTGAACTCGGATAGCAAATACTCATTATGGATCAGAGGAGAGTAACGAGCACTGAACCTTGAAGCATGGAGTGCATGTAGATGGTTACGGAGGCCACCATGAGAGCAGATCAGCCAGAACTCATGAGCACATACAAGCCTATCTGCAATACAAAATTCAAACACTTTTCTACCGGAAAGACTTTAAATCCATTTTAACCATCCCTAATGACTAGTGACCAATACACCATCTCTCAAGAAGGCAATGCCCGTCTTTTCTTGGTTTCAGGACAGGCTAGCTTGTTAGAATAATTTCAAAATATGGGCTTACACTGATTGCATATTTTTGTTTTATAAAATGGGTTAGACGTATGGCTCAGAATGGTACTATAGTTAAGCTCAATATGATGTGTGATCATTTTGTTTTATGGATTTTGGTGTACCTTAGTTGTATAGGATTGAGTCCTATTTATTGTGATAATTTTGGTATGTAGGCTAAGAAATCCAATTAGGATTTTTGGATCCCTTAATGGGAAGGCTTCCTTATGTTTCCTATATAAAGGTTAGGTCCCCCTCTCCTCTCCATATGGTTGATAGCTTACCCCATTGACGACTATCTTTTGTGAGAAGCAAGGAAGGGAAGATCCAGCCGCTATTATTCCAGATGATTGAAGAATCGTATTTAATATGTCTTCCGCAGGTATATCTCTCAAACTTGAATACACTATTGTTGTGATTCTAAATCTTAGCATGTTATTATTTATGTTTAACATAGCTATCATGCAAGGTAGATTATGTGTACGCCATAACCCTATTCTATTCATTCTCGAAACCTAAATCTGCCTTTGAGAATTGGCGATATCCATATATGATGGAACACAAGCATGCTTCAGTCAGTTTATCCTTTAGCTACATATTCAATCAAGGCTAAGTTTGACAATTTTTGTAGGTTGTATAAATTATGCTACATGGAATCTAAATTTGATGATTGTATTGACCATACGAAATGGTCTTATCAATTAGTGTTTGCTATTGCATGTTTATCATGAACAGAAACAAAAAATAAATAGTGATACATCAGCAAAAAAATATTTAGGGGCAATAGACAGACAGTAAGGTTACATGCACAATATAATCTGTTGGAATATTTTAAATTTCTAATAATTATTTATAATTTTTGGAAAAAGGTGCGAAGCTTAAAGCTTTTATATTTTTAGTAATCCAATATTGGATAACTTAATGCAACAAAATTTACTTGAAGTCTAGTAGTTCAAGGCCTAGTTAGATTTGTGGGTCTTTGGTTGGAGACTGTTTGAGCACGTAGTGAACCTTTTTGTGCACACTTGATAAAAATTTAAAATTTTAAATCCTATTTCTAGTCTGATTTTGTTATGTCCTCTCATTACCGGGGCATTATTCGAATTTAAATTAGAACTCTCGAATTTTATTTGATCTTGGATTTTATTATTGTAGGTTGAGGTAGGCATCAGAGGGCTTGACTGCGTGCTCTTCCATTACTTTCTAGTGGAGATCTTCAAGCCTTTCGGAGGCTGGCTAACTGCTAAGGCCTTGATGTGGCTCTATATTGCGAAAAATATTATTCTTCTTTTATTCTTGCATTACTTAAATGTTGCTCTAATTTATATTTGAACTTTTAAATCTCATTTTAACTTAGACTTAATTCTTGCTTTATTCAGGCATTAGGCTTTAGAGGTCTTAATAAGATGCTCTTCCATTAAGCATTAGGCATTCAGCTTTAGAGGCTAGCCATTGAGGCCTTTATGGATTGCTCGGTGGGATATCTAGATCAAGTCTACATGTCGCAAGTGAATTTCTTCTCTCTCTATTTTTCTCTCTTTCGGATAACATAAAGAAAGTTTTGAGTCACACTTTTATGTGATCATATTCTTGATAGAAGGCTTTAGGCTAAATCAAGTTGGTTGTACCTTGAACACAATATTGTTGAACATATGTATGAGAAAGCAAAAATTGTTCTTAGAGCAATATACTCTAAACACCTCAGTTCTAGACACAACATTTTTTAATCCTGATTTCATAGCTTTCAAATTTTAGAATCAATTTTCAAATTATTTTCAAATATCAGCAAAAATTTTCCAACAGACTAAAATGTGCTAAATTTTAATACAAAGCTTTGTGCAACTTTTCTACTATGTGATTATTGGAAGTCATGGTCTCCTCTTTTTTTTTGCCATCTTGCTATCAAGTTTATACCAACAGGGGTTGATAAATAAAGCCTCCATTTGGAGGTGGAAATCTGATCCTATATAATGTCCAAATTTCTAATTGGTTGTACAATGATTTTAATAAATATAAATTAAGTTGTAAAGTATCTGCCTCCCTCATTCTATGAGATGCAGTAATTTTGCTTATCATTTATTTGGTATCATCGTTATTTTCTTTTACTTCTCTATAAATTAGTGAAATACCATATGAAGATTAATATAGAAAATAGCTTACATGAAAACTTCTGTTGCTATTAGCTTTTATTTTTATTTTTTGGGAAGCAATAAATCTTTACTATCAAAAGCACCAAAGATTTTATAAATAATTTAAAAAGCAAAAAGGTTTCATGCAACATGTTTAATCTAGTTAACTTTTTATTATTAGATTTGGAAAAAAAATATAATATTACCAAATGTTTCAAAGATTTATAAATAATTAAAAAAATAAAAATGTTCCAAAGATTTGGAAAATAAACGGACGGCCATTCCAGAAACTAACGGCCGTTAGTAGGTAGATATCGGCGCTACCGAACGGGCTATCCACCGCCGTCGGCGCCTCGCCGGAAAGTTTAAGCACTTCCCGGACCAACCAAGAAGCCCCCGTGCGCATTAATAAGTTGTCATCGAGAAGCAAGAGGTCACGCCGACGTTAAATCCTCGTTCCCTCTTCTTCTCCTCCTCATTCCCCTTTATTTCTTTTCGCTTCGATTATGCTTCGAATCCGCTCCCATTGTGGCTCTTCTACCCGTCCTCTCCCTCCTCCTCTTCTTCTCCGACCGCCGACGCCCGGTTCTTCTTTCGCTGCGAAATTCCTGAACTCGATCCCTCTCTTCGTCCCACGATTCGATGGATCTCACCGCCGGAGATCTCTTCCTCCCCCTGCAAGGCTTCCCTCGGTGATGGCGATCAAGGGACCGTCGGAGATGGTTGCGGTGGCTGCGGTGCCGATGACGATGACCAATTCCTCCCGGCCGTTCTCTTCGTCTCAGGTCCCATTGCTTTTTCCCCTTAATTCTTGTCTCTCGCGGGATACGAGAGATCATTTAGATTTTGGTTAGGAATTGAAATTGGGGATAGATGTCTTCATGAGAACACACTGACGAATAAATGTGTGAAAGAAGATCTAAGTTGGTCTACCGGACTTGTAAAAGTTTTGGGGTTGTCTGTTCAATGCTTAGTATGGTTCAAGAACATGATGAGGATTCTGTTGCAGTTTCAACTTGTTTGTTCATTTTTAATGATCCATTGCCTTGAATCCCAAGAAAAACTTTTTCTGGTTAATTCGCGATTTCCAAATCAGATTTGAAGTTAGAAATTACTTTTTGTGGTTTCTAATATAGATTCTGTACAATATGTAAGTAGAGAAAAAAATTGTTACCAGTGACATGGGTTTGGTCCTGCCCCTCAGTGATTTAGGCTGGGTTTCATCCCATCAAGAAGCAAAGATTGTTGCCACTTGTTATACTGATTCAAAATCCACATTCTAAATTCATCATTTTCTTTAAGAATGTCGCCAATGCTGCATGTCTTGTAAGTAACAGAGTATCATTGTTTTTCAGATTTTACTAATCTTTGCTGGGCTTTGTTGTATCACACCTTCATCTGATGACATTTGATGTTTGTAGACAGCTTGATATGTTTTTCTTGTAGACAATTGTCTGGCTTTTTTTTTCTACATTGTGTTGAAACCTTGCTGCTGGGCAACTACAAGAAAAACTCATATAATGTGTATCCATGCACAAGCAAACTCATATATGCCGGTTCTCAAAAGCAAAAAGAAAAGGTAAGTCATGTATGCTGCTTAAATTTTTCTGAGGTGCTTCAAGCTCATGACCTTGTGTTTCCTAATTCTTGCAGCAAAGGATTGGCATGCCTGATGCATATGCAACAAATCAAATTTAAGTGTTGAAGAGATCAACTATGCTTCTGGCCATGGCCTCCTTGGACCGATTGATGTAATTAAATGCTCATTTTTGTACGATCCAACTATAATAATGAGTTATTAAATTCAAAGTATAGGAGCGGTCCTTCGAACCATTCATTGCTTGGAGTATAGCAATTTAGATAGTAAAGATTCTTTTGCCTTATAATTAGAACCATGCAACCATATGTGCAACTTCTAGAACAATCTTTCACAAACAAACTAAGCATCTCAATGATGATTGCGTCATAACCATAGCTGCCAAACCTTGTCTAAAACTCTTTAGGGTCTTCTTATTGCTACTTTATCCATTAATAGTTCCTGTTAAAGGTAACACCTAGTGTTATTCTAAACTTGTGTAAATCCTTTCTCCAAATTTCCATGCATGTTAACTTAGGTCTCCTCTTATTTTTGGTACTCCAATGCATTTTCAAGTACCTCTCTGAACCGAGGTCTTCTCAAATCTTCTTTACAGAAGTCCATACCAGCTCAGTTGTTTCTCCACCACATCATTCTTAACTAATGTTGTGCATATACTTACTTTGATGTACTCATTTGTCACTCTCTAGTTTTGTGTTTTACCAATAAATCCATCCTAACATTATTGTTTCTGTTTGATCATCTTATTTTCATGGAATCTTTTCAACATTTTGAACTAAACAGCATTGCAAGGTATGTTCTTTACCACTATTTTACAAAGTCTTACCTTGTATTTCCAAGACTTTTTCTGGTGACATAACACCCTTAAAATACCTCTCTGGTTGAAGTAAATTTGTCATCATTAAACTCGTTATCTCCTTCATTATTCATTATAATCAAGTGGCAGATATTATTGCCAAGGAAACTGAGCGCGCTCATGATCATCCCTTGGAGGCCAAGTTGGATATGCTTGATCTCTATATACGCCACTAGCTTATGGAGTAGTGTTAATTATATGGTTTGTCTCTGATTCTAAATCTTTTGTACTCTCTAGGGTAACAAGGAGCAACACAACTAAAACTCATACTAACATCCTTCAATCCACCTCTTTTCTTTCTCTTCTTTCTCACCTACTTCCCCTTTTGCTTCTTTCTTCCTCATTTTCCCATCTTTTCGTTTATGTGGTAACTCACCAACAAGAAGGAACTCTTATAAATAATCCGAGTACTTTAATCCAGTTTCTGAAACCATGGTCCTTACTTTATTATCACATCAAGTGCCTGGTAGGCTTATAAAAATCACTGTCAGTTACCACTTTCACATTGTGTATCTGATAGAGAGCCCTGGTAGGTACTGCTGGAGTGGCATGTTGTTATGGTGCCACTCATGATACTGCCCCATGTACTCCAAAAATTGCCTTGGATCATGCTATAGATAACTTAAACCATCTGTATATGCATTAGCACTGGAACACCAACGGCTGTGGGCTAGTATGGTCCAATCTGATTATATGCAAAGCAGGCATCTCAATTATTGTATACCCTGAACCTTAAGTAAAAATGCCCTGAACGGACCATAAGAGTCGAATATGGACCTAAACACAATTCAGATCATAGAAGACGATAATTCAGATGTTAACCTTGAGTTGGAGGTGTCATGGAATCCATGCTAATACAATGGAAGAGAGTTCGGATGGTTCATCCCATTGGTAGTAAAGATTGATGACACCCAACCACCTTATCAATTTGACTCCCTTCTTGGTGGCTCTTAATCTTTTTTAATGCCGTCATATGGACCTAATAGTGCCCCTTATGGAAATTTGTAGATTCTCTTCTCCATATCCTTGCTTCTCTATTATCGCCTGAAGGGAGGAAGATGACTGTCTCTAGGATTATGATCAAATCTAGGATGTAGTGACTAAAATCGGCCTTGTATGTAAATAAGCTTAGTTCCACTTGTGCTCGCCCCGTGTCCACACCACCATGGCCATTAGTAGTCCCATTACTGGAGCTACTATCATGGTTATTGTTATTGTTGTCTCTGGATGATGCGAGCAAGTCACAATCTGAAGGCACCAGAGTCTGGCAGTGTTTGCTGTATGCAGTCTCTAAGGATCAACCGGGATCATCCCTTTAGTTTTACTATTTTCTTCAACTAGCCTGACTGATCTATGTAGAGTTTCTTTCTTGCCTAGCTCTAAAACTCTAAATAGTGCCTGAATGGCCTTGCTGACAATATATCCTAAAATTAACCTGAAGGAACATTATTGCATCAGTTAGTTTCAGGTTTAATGTGTTTTTAGGTAAGGATTTTGGATCCTCTAATTTGACCTTAGAAAGACTCATGTTTTAGGGCATGAATTCAGTATATGTACAACAAAAGATTTAGCCAACTAGTAATCCCTTCCTATGATCTTCAAAATTACATTATTTTTGCATACGTGTTCTTGGCTTGACTCATGTAGATCTGATTTGCTTCAGGCTCCCCTCAGCTGAAATCCCCTCCCACAAAGTTGAAATGGCAAGAGACAATAAAAAGGGTTTATAGCTGTTTAAGCTCAGTATCAAGCAGTACCAGCAGGTGCTGTTCTTGCTTGTAGATACCATTCAATACCACTAGATTTGGAGTGGTTCTACCTGGACCAGTGCTGGGTGTGTTAGGTGCTGGTTCCTTGTTGGTATGGCACATACCATCTAGCATGTTCCGGCAAGGCCGGCACCTAAATCCTTGCATCCAATAGAATTCCAGCCAAGAAAAATGTTCCTCAATTAGTCAAACCTGACATACTTTCTGACCTGTCAAAGCAGGCTGCATTATGTCATGATGCATGTAAAGAAAGACAAAAAGAAGCATATAAAGAAGGAAATGGAACAAATAAGATTAAATGGAGGAAGAACAGACTCTTGAAGAAATTAAATCTTATTCAGAATATGACTGCTCAAGAGAATGGATCCTATATTGGATTTATATCCAAGTAGCTGATTAACTGGATCTTACCCTAAAACAAATTTTAGTAGTAGATTATTGGAAATAAAGATGAAAACTACTCGAGAAACCTGCCACCATAAAGTGCTCCCCAACCTAATTTTCTCTGTAGAGAAGGGCCTCAACTAGATTTTTATCCTGTTTAAATCTCTATTTTCCTGAATATAATAATAGATTGGTCCAATGTCTTTCTCTAGGTCCTTTTATGCACTGCTTCCTGCCAATTATGCTATTACTTTAAGTTGAATCTAACCCTGTTTTTATTGCATATTACTCTCTTCCAACATTGCAACGATGCATTAGTATGACGATGATCCTTGTGCTTCCATCTGACATGGATTTGGGCCTATAATTTCTTCATAAAAGAATGACATAATTATTATAGGACAAGATTACTATAGATCATCTATGTGTACTTCATCAAGTCATATTACTACATGTTCTCACATTGCTCGAAGTCAAATTAGTTGGAATCCCAGTCGTTAGTAAGTCCATATGCATTCTTGCAAACCAAGACCGTGCATCTGTAGCACTAGAAAATATTAGGTTGAAAAGAGTGCGGCAAAAGAATCACAGAAAACTGCAATATCTTGTTGTTTATTCAGATCATTGGCATGAAGTCTAAGATCCAAGATATATGCTTGCCTTTAGCCTGCAGGCAATGTGCAAAGTTTGTTACAAATTTATTGCCTTTGTTATATAATTTATTAAAGAGTTGTTCAAATTGAACCGGGACATTTGAAATTGCGTTGCAACCTAACAATAAGCATTTTTTCCATAAACAGATATTTTCAACTTGACTAGCATATCTTGGA
The DNA here is from genome assembly GCA_025769935.1 of Phoenix roebelenii. NCBI lineage: Eukaryota > Viridiplantae > Streptophyta > Magnoliopsida > Arecales > Arecaceae > Phoenix > Phoenix roebelenii. Next base: position 514,199 of record JAOXJJ010000003.1, read on the forward strand.
GTCAAGTAAGATATGATTAGTCTCACCCAAACTGTAGAATGCTGTGTACAGTGAAAGTTGTACCGCGCTGTTGATGGCCAGTGTATATATATGGATTCAGAAAACACTTCCACATCTTTTGCTGTCCGGTATGATTACATTTTCTTGGGAAATTGAGATATCATTACAGGTAAATATGCATCCCATTGTCTTCTTTTATGTCTCAAATCTGAATGTAAGTCATTTTCTCTTTAAGCACGTTATACAACAAGATAATAGAACAGCATTAGTGAATTTGGAGTTGTCCTATAGGCAGTGAGTGTGATTATTGTGACATATCTTTCTTCTTTGTTTTTCTCTCAGTGGTATGGCTTGCTATGTTGGACCACGGTGGACCAATTGTATCGATTAACAAAATGCATCATGGCAGGTTTATATGCATATCTTTTTGCCCTTATAAATCAACTGCATAGATAAAGAGAATAAGAATGCCATGGCTGAAGTACTTGATATTATTTCTTATCATCTACCATCTCATATATTTATCTCTTATTTCTATCTATCTTTGTCGTGGTGTTAATGATTTCAAGTTTGATCTATTTTCCGTCTACCTAATGTAGTTCGCAGGTTGTAACAGATTATTAGGCTTCTCTGATCTTTTTTACATTTAACATAACCATGTAAAAATATAAAATAAGTGGTCAATAACTTATTAAGGGCAACATGGTCTTCTGCCCTTCGTAATTCTCACCCTTGTTACTGTAATAAAGTTGAGGACACTTCCGAAGTTTCATTTTGTCTGCATTTTTATGCAGAAAATAATTATTTTATGGAGAAAATATTAAATAAGAATGTTTTCTGTGGAAATCTTTTAGAACACTTCATGATGGAATGATTTACAAATCTATAAGATCCCCCCCTTCTCTCTCTCTCTCTCTCTCTCTCGCTTGCTCGCTCGTGTGCCCTTGCTTTATACTCAAATGCCGGCCAAAGAATTCTTAGTCTATTGATTGAAAGCATCGAGTCCTCTCTCTCTGTCTGTATCTCTCTTGTGCTCTTTGTACTGAAATGCTGGCCAAAGAATTCTGAGTAGTCTGTTGATTGAAAGCATTGAGTCCTTCCACAAAATCTTCTCAACTTTCTGCTTTATATCTAACTCAATTTCATGGAAGAAAGGCTCAAATGATGATGAACTTTGAAACCACTCCATATGACAGTCAGGTACATCATCTGGTCTTGTCTAAGGATATGGCTGCCAAGATTGGAAAAAGGTATGTGCACAATTTTTCTTTTGTTTAATCTTTATTTTTCCTTTGGCATTTCTTAGAGAATGGGTTTTTTCTGTGTTTCTTTTCCTTACAGCAAGCAGAAGGAAAATGACAGAACATAAACTAGGAGGTATGAATTTTTCCATATTTGATTATTCTTGTATTCTGCTATATGTTTGTGATACATATGACAGCAACAGTGACTATGCATGCGCACAAAATCGAATTATTGTTGTTTTAGTCCTTCTCATGTGTTGATGTACTAATGCATACCCTAAGCCACGAGTATCATATGCCACCTTACACAAAAGAAACCAAACCTTGATTGTCTTGAGCAGAATGGTTATCCTAAATGCACTTGGGAAAATGTCTAGAAAGTTCTGATATCTATATGTTTTGAGTCTCAGAAATCACTTTTCATATCTTTATGTTTAAAAATAGGGTCCTATGTAAAATTAGGTGCTTCCATTGTAAAACTTTACTGGAAACTAGCATTATCATTGTGCATGTTATTGAAAGAGAATGGTCAAGTCCATTTAGTAGGAATTTTCTTGCAAATATAAACCAACTCAAAGTTACCTTTGCAGCTGTTCTGTTGCGAGTGAAGGAAAGATGAGAAGAGGGTTACAAAAGGTTCACTTCATCCGCTCAAGCTTGGGTTGCAAACAGATGGTTTCACAAAAAGGATCTCTTCATTCATGTTGGAATGGGTTGGAGTAAGCCAGGTAGGTGAATATGGCAGAGGTGGCGAACCCGTTGAAGTTGGACCCAGCAGATGCTGTGTATGCCCCCATGTTGGGAAACACAAGCCAGTCATTGACATGTAGTTCTGGAAGCTGGTGCCCGGTGAGGACTGTGTCAAGTGCGTCGCACGTGGGGCCAAACACTGTAGACGGGTACCTTTTCTTCCCTTGGCATGTTGGGTTATCACTGTCTGAGGAGCAAGCCAATGGCAGCGCCATCACACTTGCATGGTCGTACACGATGCAATTCATGGAACCATATATCCCATCATTGATCCAGTACTCCCTCAGCTCCTCACGCACCCTCTTCCCTATGATGTTGGTGGCAAGTGTGAATGGAGTCTCAGCAAAGAACCTTCCTGGTTCGGCTATTACCTTCAGGCTGGGCTCATTGGCAAAGTATTGAAGGAGCGCTGAGTTGATAACGCCTGAAGCTTCATCAAACTGTGCACCAGCTGTGAACCCACCACCAATGTTAAGGATCTGCAAATGGGGCATCCCGAGCTGCTCTGCTGCATTGAACATGGCTTTAGCAGCTGCAATTGCTCCACTGAAAACCCGTGATCGCATCACCGCACTCCCAACATGGAATGAGACACGAACAACTGCAAGCTGTGCATCATTTGCAGCCTGAAGCAAAGGAACAACCTCCTCCGGAAGTGCACCATACTTGGGTCCCAAGGGACATCGGGCCTCACAATCATCTGGAGCCTTGAGCCTGATTAAGAGCTCGCATTTTGGATGCCACCTGCGAATTTTGTCGATTTCTTCCCTGGAATCAAAGGTTGTCAGGTTGACACCAACATTGGCAGCATACTCGATGTGAGACTCAGCCTTGCATGGGTTAGCATAGATGATGCGGTCTGGAGAGACTCCAAGGGCTAGGACCGACTCGATCTCCCCACGGCTAGCACAGTCAAAGCCAGAGCCGAGGGCTGCCATTGCTCCAAGGAAGGCAGGCTCCGGGTTGCACTTGACTGCATAGAAGGGTTGGACCTTCTCCAGATAATGGCTCCATTTCTTGAAGAGATCTACAATCACACCAAGGTCCAAGATATAAAAGGGGTCTTTCACCTCATGCTTCTTTGTGATGATGGACTGAATGAAGCTGGTTACACCTTCCTTTGACGCTCTTTTGAGGCTTGATACCTTCTTCCCCTTGACCCCTGGGGCACCAAGCCAGCCTGGATGAGGCTTCCTCTGGCCATGGAGATGAGGTGTGGGGTGAAGGTAGACTGGTGTAGCAGATGTATGGATGTTGGAAACAGGTACAATTTGCACTCTGATTTCCTTTTGAATATGAACATATTTATACAGTGGGAGAGAATAAAGCAAGGTCTCTATTAGTGGGATTTGCTTTTGACAAAAACAGAATCAGCACAAAGGTACTCTTACCCAGTTTCTAGATATAGCGCTGTGAAGAGAATAGCATTGCTGTTGTCAGAAGCAATCTCTATCCAGTTTCCACGCTGCAAAAAGGCTTCGGCTTGGCTAAATTGACTTGAGCGACTAAGAATGTGAATAATTCTCAGAAAAGTTGCATATGAGAGGAGATGGGGAAGGTATTTCTGAATTTTTGTAGTGGTTCAGGAGTGGTGCCTGCATGTGGGTGGAGCAGTCAATGCTCTGGGTCAGCTTTCCCTCCGCATGGCAAGAAATCTAAACGACCGCTCCAGAGGAGTTATGCTCTCTTTATTCTGTTTGGATAACCTGGAGTCTTTCCCCATTTAACCCTTCAATTAGTAAGCAATTCACTCCTGACATTGCAGGTGACTCGTATGGGAGCAGGGATATTTTTTATACTAATCTGAGATATATTTTTTCAAAGTGATGCTGGCATCCATGCATGCTACCCATATCGCAATAAATAGGCCCAAGTAATGGGCAACTGACAACGGCAATGCTGCAGGTGGCCTGGCCATGCAACAGATTAGATGCTTGAATTCATTTGAAATGGAAGTATGTACAGATACATGATATCAGATTGCAAAGCACGCTGCTCATACTAAAATGGATGATTTGTTTTGAGGATGCATGGCATCCTAACTTAGGGAGACAAACCACAGTTATAACACCGATGCAACTTTGACATTGTGACTCTGTAGGAATGTACTATGATCACTTAAAAGTCAGTGGACTTGGAGCGGGGGATGGAAGAGGCAGCTTCTCAACGATGAAAATTCAGCTGTCTAGGGCACTCCATGATGTTTTGTTTTCAGATTTTATTAGGTGTATCCCGCTTTAGCAAAAAAAAAAAAAAAAAGAGTCACTATCTTTCTGATCAGGATGATGGATCATGCGCTTGTCCTCCAATTAGCTTTTGGTATGCATTAGAGCCCCAAGCAAACTATATCGTGAGCCAGGAAGTAGCATCAGCTCAAAAGTTTCTTTGGTATGCAGTGTACAGTAACGGTCCTTGATTGTGACACCGGTTTGGTACATCGAGTTCGAGTGGTGATCTGATAGGTATTTCCAATATGACAGGATTAGAATTTTTTAAGAGAACCGAGTAAATAACAATTTTTTTATGAAGTAACCACTGCCACTTACTGCTACCTGCAGATATCATTGGAAGGGTAGGTAACCTTATCATAGATCCGGCATTGGCAGGCTACATACGTACTCTTTCTGATTTGATTGTCAACATCAAGGAGAAAGCTGAGGAATTGAAACCTGGAATCAAGCATGGGAGCTCACGTGGTTCACACTCCATTGTTCAGATGATTAGATCCGTTTTGACCTGCTATTGTGGGTGACCTGAAATTTCAATGCCCATTTTCAAGGCTGCTGCTTTTTTTTGATGCATTTATAGTGGTCAAAAGTAGAGTTTGGATTATAAATGACTCGTTAATTCACCATATTTTGCTAGAGTGAATTCTTCCTCTTCAATTCTATGTTATATACTCTACTATTTGAATTCTCCCTTCAGCATTTCTGTGACTTAATACACATGATCATGCTATCATTCTCCAAAGGATTTCTAATATAGTCCTCCAAGAGATTGTCAAAAAAAAAAAGGAAAACATTTGCTCATCCGGACTTGCTCCACCGAAAGCAAGCCAAGCTCAAACCTTTTATGGAGGCATAATTTATAAATCCATGAGACAAGCCGCAACAAATATGGGGTTAAATAAATGGAAGCTGACACTCACACTAGTCTTGACAAGAAACAACCTGGATGCAAGAATACGTCTGTAAGAATAGTTTGAGCTAGAATCAACCTGGAGGGCCCATTGTCTACTTTGCCTGCATGTTATATTGGACCCGCCCAAAAAGTTTTCTAGCCTGATAGACCTACAGGGCCAAGGTAGCGGGCCTCAGTTGGCCCAGTGCCATCGGTTTCGTACTACCTGCAAGAAAGATTTATTATAGACAACTACGGGAAGTTCCTGGAATCGTAAATGGGAATAGGTTTTCCTGGTCCACAAGCAGCAACATCATGGTACCCGTAGGTCAATGAGCATGACATGCGTCGCTGACAACTTTGATGTATGGCACGCGTTTCATGCACTTCAACAGGCAATATTTGAGGTAGATTTTCATGCTTGAACACCAATTTATCATGCATCAAAGGCAAGAACATGGCGTTAATCTTGCTATCCATGCCATGCTCCATAAAAACATCACTAATGAGTGTGGTAAGAACCTATTAACTAAAGACTTCATGGTGTCAATTGAGAGTCTGGATCCTCTGTGGTGCATGGATTTGCGCCGCATAGAGTTGCACACCCCTCGACGCTCATCACATCATCCAATTATGGTGATGGGTGGGCATGCAACCGACATCCTATTCGACGGCCGTCCGTGCTCTCCACGGTGCAGAACATGCGCTGCGAAAAATCCAAATTCATCAATTCAACCTACCTCCTCTGCATGATATCATCTTCTTTTACTTTTCCTAGAGGAGGATCAAATATGTAACTCGAAACATTTCCTTAATAAAACTCAAGCTGGAACTTCATGACTTAAGGGTTACAATTCACCCACCACCACCGGAGAGTCTTTTCAAGATCAACTTCCTTTCTTTTCCAAGATCATGATCAGATGTCGGACTTGAAACATTTTCCTTGATAAAACCCCGAGCTGGACCTCAATCACCTCATACTCCCTCTTGACTTAAAGGTTTTATATGACTCCTGTTGATGTTTCAGAGAGAGAGAGAAAGAGAGAGGGTGACCGGCTTACATCATGGAGTAATTGAACATTGCTGCCATCCAAGTTCTCAACGACAGAGAAGAGATGGAGCTTCATAAATGGAAGGGTTAGAATTTGCATGCAAGCTTACCTTGTATCGTCCCTATCCTAGATAAAAGCTTGTACCCACCGACTCGCAGGGCACAACCAAACACCACCACTCTTTTTCTAATGCTGGAAAAAGTCCCAGCTGCAGGAAAGGGAGCACAGCCTAAACTCATGAAAAACACACATCAAAATTGTACTGCCACTTCATGGTAGCCAACGCAGTCAAATTGGTTGGTCCACCTTTTTTGAAGCCATTTCTACCTTGTCATTGGACCTCCAATTCGGCTCCAGTCCTCCCAATCAAACAGTTCTTTATTTGCCAATGGCTTGGGTCTGCTAGTTGGCAGCTCTGGTGCTTATAAATAATAACAATTGACAAAAAAGCTATCTGCTCTTTTGTTTCTTTGTTTTATTTTGTCATCCCTTGGCATAGAAAAATGAGAACAACAAATCTTTAATTCGTATGTCTCTGTCTTAAACGTAACTTGACCTAAATCAGCAAGAGAACTAAAAACTCAAAACCGATAGAGTTATAACTGCCAGATCAAGTTCCATCTGGACGGCTACCATTAATCAAGCACGGCACATAGTTGTCGCAACTGCAAACAAATCCATAGCTATTCTAATATTAAGCCAAAATCTTGATTTTTGCCTCCACGTCTCCTACCATTCAACCACTCTCCAATAAGTGTATTTACTTTGTTTATTTTTTTTCATTTTGAAGGGGAGAAGCAATACAATTAAGGTGTGCTCAGGAAGCTATATAAATACTTAAAAAATTTAATCATGTTTGGTCATAGATGAGTCATATACTGCTTCTCTCAAGCAGCATATAAGTCGCACAATGTACAAAATATATCCCTAAATCGGATTTTGGGTTTAGACCAAGTATGAGTCCATGGCACCTTCAACTTGATCTCTATGTGGTTGAAGCTTAATTTGACATGTTCTGAACATGGGTCCACACTCTCATGTTGCCTCCATCGCCATAATGATTGGCTCATGTAAGATGGGGACCAAATGATCCAGAAAAATACAAAAGAATCTCCGAGTATGTTAATATTTAGTAAAATTTTAAAGCCGCTCTATTATAACCCGGGTATCGTGGATTTAAAAAGAAAGCTTAATTTTTTTTTTTTTATCGTTGGTTTGTTTGCATCAATATTGGTGAAATTTTGAAAGTGGTCCTAGTTCCATGGATATCTCACGGAAAAGCCATAGGGGATCCGAATTCTCCTAGCTAGTAGCTAGGTATGTATACATTGGGCATAGCTTGACTTGAACCAGTAGCATCACAAATTGGGTCTTCTTGGATTTGGATGGATGCATCCACCCTCGTGAAGCAAATCTTGCTCACTACCCTCCGCTCCCTCCTCGTCCCGGATGAAAGCCGGTCGGTAATAACGAGAAGGGCAGGATAAAAACAGAGCCAAGTTAGGACGAGAGGAAAAGCCTAGGAAGGCAGTTTGGCCATTAATAGAAGCTGAAGAGCAGCAGAGGAGAAGCCCCCCTCTCTCTTCTGTCCTCTGCCTCTCTATAGCTCTAGGAGAATTATAAGAAGGGTTTCTTAGCAGAGATATATAAGCCTGATAGCGTTGAGAGATACCGAGTTATAGAGATGGGCCAGTACGCGCAGCCTCATAGGCGGCCACGGGGGAGGAAGGGGGAGGAGGCGGCGTCGGAGAGGACGGGATGCTTCGCTGCAGCGAAGGAGCAGCGGTCGAGGCTCTACATTGTGTGGCGATGCGCAGTGATGCTCCTCTGTTGGCACGAGTATGGAAAGTACTGAGCTTTAGTTTGAAAGCTTATATGCGTGTGATACGTACTCTTATTTCCTGTCTCTAAGATTGTTATCATAGTTAGTACATGGCTTCGTTTACTCTGCCATTCTTCCGACTCTAGCTAAGCTTTCTCTGTATTTTTCGCTCATCTGATTTATTTCTCTGCTCTGGTAGATTTCGTTTTCTGACTCTCTCTTTTCCTTTTTTTTTTTTTATTGCATAAGTCGCTCTATCTATTTATGTCTTTCGTTAATCCTTGGGGCATTTATCCTCCATTTTTTCTTTAAAAAATTACTGAGACAATATGACAATATTCTTACTTTAAGAAAATTGCAGGTTAAAATGTTTTCGGAGGAATTGTGCTTGTAATTTTATCTATGGCTTGTGCGGAACAAATTTTAGTTAAATGATTAACTAAGAGCTGCTTAGCTAAATGATGAAGGTTTGGAGGATGAAAATATCACCATCATTGGGTTTTACATAGAATGCATATCATGCAAGGTGGTAACCACAACAATATCACTGCACGAAGTGCATGCCATGCCAAGTGACAACTAATAGATCATCGCAACGTTGGATCCGTGCCAAAACCAGGCAAAGAACTCATAAAGGTTGGTGTCCAAGTGTTGATGCAATAGTTGCCTTCTAGCTTGGAAAGGCATTCATGCAGAACCCTCGCAACATGCTATCGAGGGTTCTTGTCGCATGTTTGGCTGCTCGTCCCACGTACCACTCATCCCATTTTCCCAATTGCCAGAGTTGGGCCGATGGCTTCAGCAAGGTTGTTCCATTGGGTTGGGGCCTAGGGGCTGAGTAGAGCCCTTGCCCTAAATGAGATCATTTGCATCGCATGGCTTCTCATCAACACTTAATTTCTTAAAGCATATCAGAGTTTTGAAGTTATGATGCTTTTATATAAGGAGCTATACTTAATGTCTCAAAAGAAAACTGAGAAGAAATGACATTATAAATTTACTTTAAAGGAAAATGTAAAATGCTATGAATGCCGTGTTAGAGTGATATATATATATATATTTGTGAGAGGTGAAATGTGCATGTTTACAATCATCAAGCTCGCCCATGTCTTTTGGGTGCAAACTTCATGATCTGTGACATTACATTGTGTGAATGACATTAAAATCCCATTGCTCAATTAAGACTTTCAATCAAACTCTATTTAAATTAATTTCCCCTCTTCAATACAAAGCCATAAAAAATAACAGATAACTAGTATTTATTTAGTCCTAGCAAATTGAGCACTCTCATTTTATTTCTTTATTGACCGCTAGACTTTATTTATGTAAATTATCATAATTAGCTATCATCATTGCTGGTTTTTGAGATATTGGAGGAAACAAATTAAAAAGCAAGATGTATTAATTTAATATATAATCCAAAAACACCAATAAAATGTAAGTTAGATTCTAAAATGTTTAATTTTGTATACTAAATTTATTTATAAATATTATTTAATCAACTTTAAGCGAAAATAGAGTCAAAATACAATTACATCATCTAGCTTGTATATCTTGAGAACACAATATAGAAGCAACTTCAATGCCAATTTCTTTCTTCTAGATTTTCTCTCTTTTAATGCCAGTATTTTTTTTCTTAAATTTCTTCTTTTTTATTTCATTTTTCTTATATTTTTGTATTGTTTTAAATTACTTTTTTTTATTTCATATTTTGTCATCCAAAAGCTTGAGTTGATGATGAATGGACCTACGAGTTCTTAAGCTCTATGGTTCCTATGTGGCAGTATTCAACACTTGCTCTTATTGTAAATTCTGAGGAAGAGAAACAGAGCATTGGACGACATGTACGTTAGTGACTATGCAAGGCCATCACAACATTAATTCAAGTAATGTTGTGGAGAAATTAGAGATATGAATCTTTAAGAAATAAGACAAAATATAATGGAACTTGTTGGGGGAAAAGCTGTAACCGAGCGTCCCTCCGAGCAGGAAGCCACCGAGCGTCCCTCCGAGCAGGGAGCCACCGAGCGTCCCTCCGAGCAGGG
>JAOXJJ010000003.1:524331-536892 GCA_025769935.1 Phoenix roebelenii
ACAGACACTTTGTCTACGCAACAATTAAAGCGTATGGCTCTCCCAAACGCCAAGTTCACTCAACAATTAAAAGTGTACAGCTCCTGTTATTCAGTTTTACACGGCAGACCTGCTCGGCCATAAATGCCGGCATGGCTTCACAATAACACAGAAGCTCCAGTCCATTCCTCTACGGAAGTAGCATCAGTTCGCACGTCCGGGCATTAATTCTTTCCACATGTCTAATCGTACAACAGTACCTCCGCCCTGTCACCTCACAGGTAAACCCGTCACCCTCCTATAAATGGGAAACTCCCTGGAGGGGGACGGGGGACTCTCTCTGGAAAAAGAATCAACATTTACATTCTTCACACATTCCTCCTGCCCCCCTCTGACTTTGGCATCGGAGGGCCGGCGCCGGAAAGCCCGGCCACCGGCTTCTTTGCAGGCCTCCCGGAGGACGCCGCCCGCCGACGGACTGCCGCCCATCGACTCGCACCGGAGGTCCTCCCCCTCGGCCGAGTGGTCACCCCCGGGTCCAATTTCCAGCAACAGAACTTAAACTATAAAATAAAATAAGAAACAAAGTCATAATTGAAGATATGACATGTGAAATATAAATTAGGTTTTTTATACAAAATTTATATTTGAAAGACATAATAGAATTTCTCTCGCATCTCGCATACATTTGAGTGTGGTTGGCCTAATGCTCAATTCTAGTCTATAAATAATAATCAATAATGAAGTATAATTTGATAATTGATAATTCTAGTTTCATAACTGGTACTCTGGTTCAAACATGACAACAGTTGCATGTTTGATTGTGAAACATGAAAATTTATAACAAAAAGAGTTCTAGATAAGTTGATGCACCAAAATAGCTGTTGTGCTCAAGTCCTCGGCCTGTCCCATAGGTTAATAATGGTATGGTTAATCTCCTTGACAACCTTATGCGACTACGCAAAGTCTTAGAAGTATAGATATCATAATTTTTGGTACTTTGCACTATTAAAGATGATTAATCTAATTAAGATAGCAATATTAATCAATGGCTAATCACTTTAACCACAAAGAAACTGATCCCACGTTGAAATACAACATATAACAAATCATACACAAGAATATGTTTTTCTCATACCACATGCATTAGAGCTGCATTATTTTTGGGTCAACATTGGAGTCATTTTGATGCGATGAATTTTCAGTGCAATTCCAAGAAAAGGTGTGAAATGTAACTCAATGCACCGAAATCATGTGTTGCCCTAGATTCTACTATCCCCTTGACAAGTTGTTACCAACCCGAGATGCATGGGTTCTGATTTCCCAAACTTGCTCTCTAGGATCTAGGGAAAAGATTTGAACAACTGGTGGTCTATAATATATGTGATGCGTTTTCTACTAATAATAGCAATATCTCGGATGTTTGTCACTAAATATGGCCTTTGCACTCCAAAATAAGTACCCTTGGCACGACTAGGCCTAATTTGGGCTCTCCGGGGTCTAGGGTAGTTGTCATTAGGTTGGTTGGGTTGTCGCTAGCCGGGTCCTAACCTAGCCCAATTGATTCCCCAATAATTAATTTCTTGGACTTACTACAGTTGTACTGTCAGTCGTGATCATACCATAAGATATTAATTCGTAAATAGGGCTACAATTAGTAGAAAGCTTCTGGAAAAAATAACAAGAACTTTTCTTTATTGTGCTATAAGAAAATGTGGAATATATTATGAATGTTTGTATTAGTACAAATTAGGTTGGAGGAATCAGTACCAAGCACTGTACCAGTTCTTCGACGGACCGTGTCGGACCGGTATCAGCAGAAATTGTCAGTACCGTAAGAGAGAGAAAAAGAGAGAGAAGAAGGAGAGAGGGAATGAGGTTGGCGGATGCCGGTGGTGGGCCGTGGAGGAAGGGGTGGCGGAGGCCGGAGTTCGGCGACGACTTGACTTAAAAATTTCGAAATTTTTTAGCCGCAGTTAGACCCTTGTTTCGTTCGAAACAAGAGAACCAACCGCGGCATCGTCTGCCGCAGTTACCGCTCCCCCTCCAACCCTCCGTTGGCGTCAGTCACCTCTCACTCTCCCTTCCTCGCCCGCTCGTTTTCTTTTTCCTTCCCCTCCTCCTTTTTCGATCGACTCTGGCAACGGGTCTCGTTTTCATTGCCGGAACTATGGTAATATTCTTCAAAATGAAAATGTGAAATTTAACAATCAGAAGAAAGTAGCTTTTTTTACTAATAAAGGTGATTAGGTTATGGCTAATCAATTTTTTGAAAAAGCAAGAGAAATTAATACATTTATCCATATACAAAGGGAGCCCGCATGTGGGATTAACAAACTCCTCTAATAACCAAACAACCAAATCTATATGAACAACATAAAGTGGCTAAGATGTTAAATTATAATAATTGTCAATCGAGGTTCCACAATTGGTGCACATAGACAAGCAATTAGGCACCCCACTTGGGAAGCTCATCCACAAGAACCAGTCCGAAAAAGATTTGTGGATAAACTCTTGGATCCAAAATAGCTTTCTAGCTCAAACCTTGCCGTGTTTGGGCTGGTGGTGGTAGGAGGCGGTTTCAGCTTTTCCTCTTGGTTATTTTCGTCTCAGACATAGCTCCCACTAGACACAATGTCAAGCCATTTGAAGATGGATCTAGTGCGTGACCGAGTCAACTCAACCCGGTGGGACCGTGGATGAGACCACCAACGGCCAGAAATCTTGTCAACGCTGACCTTTCAAATGGAGCTCAAGAAGAAAAGTAAAACAAGTTTTTTTTTTTTTTTTTGGTACATCGGAAGCTCACACTAGTCTAGCATAAGCACTGCCATCAGAGTTAAGCGATAAAATACTCTATAGAGATGGAGGAACAGATACCAAGCGGGTCTAGAGATTTTTTTCAAAATGGCGGGCAGCAAAGGAGGCAACTCAATCTCGATTCATCTCTCGAAACACATGCAAATTTTGGTATGCATCGCACTCCCTCAACGGCCTCCGAATGTCATGTAGAAGAGGGTGATTGGACACCCCCAGTCAATCACCTCTACTGAGTTACTCTCCAAGTTGATGCCCCCCGTCCTCCCGCCGCTATCAACCTGGACTCATGGTCCCAAATCACAAAGGCAACATCTATACAATCTTCGCCAGCTGGCAGACTATTATCAAAATTCATCTTTAGATGGCCATAGAGTGAGAGTTTCTAGGATGTGAGCGCATACTTACACAGGCATCTTTGTGGTTTTAATTTTGGAGATAAGATTTGAGGAATAAAAAAAAAATCGGATATTATTTAGTTGGTAGTTGTTGGAGCGGGTTTTGCCTCCCCGAATATTCCCCGTGGCACGGCCGGCGACCCTTGCGGGTCTCCAAGGGCCATTCTTTCCACGTAAGCGTGAGATCCACCGCCATTTGAACCAAGTGGCGGCTTCAAATAGTCAATGTGGTGAGAGCAATCCGCCGGATAGTGCTTTGCATGATGGGAGAACAAGAAAAACAAAAATAAGGAAAATTATACCCCATGACATAGCTACCCTAGATATTTGTACTAAACAAAATAAATTCAGTATTTTTTAAAAAATAAGCTATCAATTTTTTCTTGAAAAATACCTTGGCATGTTATTATCTATTGTTAAGGAGTAATATTATATATCATGATGTTTCAATATTACAATATATTGCATTATTCAAGAATAAAATATAAATAAAATATATTACATGGTGATAAATTGTAGTAATATATCCCATTATGTGATCTTATATGTCCATATATTGTCTTTAATTTATAGAGAAAATGACTAACATATTAGAAATATCTTAATGAGTGGTATGGTATACATTTAATAATAAATAAAATGTTATTATTCTAAATAAAGTATTGTCAAAACAGAATACTATATCTGTAGATTATAAATGTAGACATTATCATAATAATTTATTTTCTCTTAGTTGTTATAATAAGTATAATGATATAGCAATATTTATTATATTATAATATTAAAATAAAACTATTATATTTTATATTATTATTATTATTATTATTATTATTATTATGGTATATCAATAAATTAAGTCATCATGTATTCATAATATAGTATAGTGATACTATAATTTCTTATTAAAGTAATGAAAGAATAATAATTCTTTTGATTGTAATACTATATAATATATATTTGATACTGATTTTCATGTTGTAATATTTATATCACATAGCTTATAATATAAAATTAAAAATAGGGATGCAATCTGAATATGTTAATTTGGCATAAAAAAATTAGTACAAGGTTATTTCTAGATCACCACTACCGATTGGCAGGGGGTAGCTGAGAAGGCTCTGTCATATAAATTGACTTAAATGGGGCACATCATCATATTTTATGCATTTTTAGTGCACATGTTTCCCATTGAAGTTATTTTTTGACGCATGCATGCATTTTCGGCTCAAGCATTGTCTTACAATGTCGGCACGGATCATCACTGATGGGTTCATCTCTTTGGTGTCAACTTTTAGTTCCTTAGTGCTTTCCTACCTAATCCTTCAAGAAAGAAATGAAAGCATGACATTCTGTCATTGTATCAATGTGAACTTTGGAGGTGCAAGTCTTGGTATGAGTTTCCATAACATCTTTGAAGGGATGGAATTGATCAATCAATTTAACCATCCATCTTTTATAATTCATATTGTTAAACGATATGTTCCACGTGTATCCAATGAACTATCCTTGTACCGACGCTAATTGCTAAGAAAATTCCATATAAGTTGGGAGACATTAGCAACTTGCTCCTTGAGTTGGAGGTTCTAGTCAACCACGTTGATAGTCTTTGATAGTTTGAAGTAGAGATCTGGGTTCAAATCCCTTGTTAAAAAAGAACTCTTCCTTGACTTCAATCGTATCCTGTTCTTTGTTGCGCATTTTAACTACCCAAAGTTTCAAGAATTGATCTTGAATAATTTGGAATATGCATGGATACCAATTGCTTGCGCCCCAGTGGGCATGGAATGCCATCTTAGGCAATAAGTGACATGAAATTGACCACCTTCCACATAATTTTGCTCATCATATATCTCTTGAAGAAGACTAGTTGGTTCCATTTATGTCAGCTTAGGATTAGTTTATATGGGCAATTAAGCAAGACCAAATCCAAGCATATCTCCATCAGCACTGGGAGGACCACCACGATAGCAACGAGCAATAATGCAATGATGCCTCGTGTTTGCTGCGTCCATTGTTCTTCGCTTGTACCTCGGCATATTCGTCTCATGGCGTCGTGCCAAACTCGCGGACGATGCGGTCCGCCCATTGACTAGCTCCACATCCCACGTACTTCGCTTCACCGCAGGAATATCGTACGGTTTTCTTTAGCCCGTTTACCTCCACTTATGTCATCGCCCAAATCCATCACCTGATTTGGCACCTACTCAAAATAAATTTTCCTCATAATCTATCATCTGGATCGACATGTGATTCACCTTGCATGTTCCTAAAGTTATATTTTATGAAATATGCAGCCATGTCACGTGTCGGCAAAAATAATGGACTTGGAGAACCCACAAAAAGATTGGCATGATCTATAGAGCTAGTGCAATTCACAGTAGGATGGTGATACAAGCACCAATTTTAGTTGCAACTCATAATTTTTTTTTTTTTTTTTTGGAGAACCTAACACCCAATCTATTTATTGGTTGCCATTTTAGATCTCATCTTTTGGTCTTTAATAGCTAGTTGTCCCCACATACAATAATATTATTCTTGCACATATTTATATTTAATTATAAACGATTATTCATGACTGCATCCAAAGTTGCAATGCACTTCCAGAGGCCAAAAATTAAATAGCTAAGGAATCAAAGTTTGGATCAACAGATTTTATACATCAAATCATGGTCAAACAAATTAAGAACTGGATATTAATTATTTCGAATTTTCTTGATAGAAGCATGCATAAGCAAAGAGCTACACGCCTACACCATGGGAGGTAGTTCTCTCCTAAATATCTCTAACATTCTAAAGTTCCGTATGGTTCTAGATCTTAAGTCGCTTAATCTAATTGTCAAGAATTTTACTGGTTCAATAAATTGGCATCTTCATCATATCCCTAAGCAAATATGATTGTGATCTAATTTGACTATAATCTATTAAAAAAAATTATGATTGGCATAAATCAAATGCTGGTGCAATTCATGGCTGGTTTTGTGAGTAACGCAGCAAACACAAACACACCATACATGGAGAGAGAAGGGTGGCGTGCCATAGCATGATACAAAAACATTTGACGCAAGAGGTCTCCTCCACTGTTTAATGTCTGGATGATGAGTGGCATTTTGATTTGCTGTGAGCTCAGCCAGTAACAAATAAACTCAAGTTAATTAATATTTTAATCCTGCTTTAAGTCTTATTATATACACATAATTAATCATGAGGAGAAAGTAAGGTCGAGAGATAAAAAAAAAGAGAAGAGAAAAAGTACACTTTAGTACATTTAGAGAGAGAGAGAGAGAGAGTGCACGCTGGCGTGTGTAAAGTACAATGTTTTCAGCATTTTTTTTTTCGTGACAGAGAGAAGAATCTTAACTTTTACAGAAGATTGGATAAGGTCGAGGTAGAAAAACCTAGAAAGTTGCAGTAAATGCGGATCAGCAAGCCGACACTTTCGCCCGCTTGCAGTCATTGGGTGGATACGTCGTGCGGGCTTCACCTTCTTTGCATGATGTGCATGGTTGGACATGGAGGTCAGTGGGACGACAAACTGATTATTTCACCACCTTTTGATTTCTTTGCCGTTTTTTAAATTATCTTATGGGAAATTTTAATGATAGGCTCTTCACCTTTCGATTCCTATACATCCCCACATGTTAGGTGCCACCAAGTATGAATGCCATCAAGACAATGTCCATGTCACATCTTTTTTTTTTTTTTGTGTGTGTGTATTCACAGATCCCTTGCATCAAACCTGCTTAAATAGGATGACTCTTTTCCATCTAAATTGGCATCAGATAAGATTCATTGCTATATGTTCGTTGATGCGTTGAGAAGTTTTTTTTTTTTTTTTAAAAAAAACTAATCACATCAGCAAAATTTTGAAGCTAAGACATTATGCAACCAAATAGTATATGTCGGCAATCTTGAGATAAAGTTGGATTGGTGGCTTTAATTAGCCGTAAAGCAATAAAGCATGTGACATAGGATAATCAATCAATGGTTTAAAAGAATAATCTATATCTTCATAAAAAAAGTAGCATGATGCCGAGATTAATGATACTTGACCGACCATATTGAGATCATGGATTTATCATTTTTTTTGTATGAAAAATGTCATCTAAGGACTTGGGTTTGGTAAGCAGGTTGTCTACTTATGAAAATTCGTCGGATTTAAGGTCTTTTATACAAAAAGATATTTGTACGTGTAGAAGTCGTTACGCGGGAAATTCACCAAATGAATTGGATTGGTGAATGAAGAAGAATATGACTTTAAATTTTGTATGTTGTAAAGAAAAAACTTTTAAATTCAGTTTCTATAATTAATTTATCCTATGTAGATAAAACCAACAGATATAGATTGAATAGCCTAGGTAAGGGATTATAATTTGTATGTTACCCTTATTATATTAGCTCTTTGTATGCCAAATACAAAACAAGATCCATGGACATAGGACGGTGTTGTATATATAAAATAAACTTTTGGTGTTATGTAATAATTTGATGGCTTTTCTTTCTTTCTTTTTTTTTTTAATGATCGATGTTATGCGATCCCGACTATAGTGAGTTCATATGCTCTACAAACATGCCATAGAAGTTCTTATAATTTTGTACCATAAGATGAGGATGGTTTTTTTGTTGGTTTAACTATTCAAGGCGATCATGATGCATAATTTCAAGGAATGACAATGTAAACTTATCAATTTTATCACCCCTCTTTATGCAATTAAAACAAGCCATATATTATAGGGCCCAATGATTTTAGCCTAACACGTAGATGATCATCTGCATATGTAGGGCCATTGCTTCACATGACGTTAGGGGGAAATGAAGAAGGAAAAAACCACCACATCACTTCATAGAGAAAAACCAACATGGCTTGAAGACAATAAATAACTTTAATTAACAAATATATTAGCTGATCAAAATAAGAATAACCTAATAATATCATTACATCTAAATACATCATTCAATACCTTGAAATTTCTCTTAAAATTATTGAGCACCAATAATTATATTGCTACTAATTTTCCACAAAAATCACAAATGCAGGCTCGAGACTATAATATTTACGATCCAAAATACAATATAGAATTGCTCAAGTGCTTCCATACCATCAATTCGAAAATATTACAAATAGGATGTACATGTTTTATAATTTCTATGATTTTTAATGACTCGACTAACATAAATACCGGAATTGCTTGCAAGCAATAAAACATGTTTTGAGCAGCATCCATGATAAACAACATCTAATTCTTCTAATATTCGACAATTTTTTATTGATAAAAAAATACTATAAGTTGTGATTCCATTATCAAAATTTTCTTCTCTGCCGCATGACCTGCCTCATTTAATATATCAAAAACTTGAAAAAAATAAAGATTTGCTCTTGATTACTTATTTTGGGTCACTAATATTTCCATGCCAAAGCAAGATCACAAAACCTCGCGGCGCCAAGGCGGGGGCTTCATAAGCGGAGTCCATCTGGACTCCAACGTAACCATCTCCTCAAATAAACCCGTTTCTAATATTATCCACTAATATTAAATCAAGGTAAAACGCTACAGGGTCCATCCTGTTACTTTGTAGCATAATTGCATGGATTTGGCAATTCTTTATTACAACGCGGAAGGAATTACAGTGGACAAATTTGGTAGTGGTTTTGGGTTTCCTAAGAGCTGAGTTCCTACATCTAAGAGTTGAATTCTTTAACAACTTCTCGCTTCCCTTGCTTCGCCCTTGCCCATAATCCCACCTCCACCTCGCCGCCTTTCGTGTCTCTATACATCTGCGGTTCTCCTCTTCCTCTCTCCCTTCCCCTCCCTCTCCTTCTTTCCTTTTTCTTTTGAAGAGATAAAAAGTCTCGTCTTTGGCTCACGTGGGATCTTTGGGGCAAAAGGGACCGAGGGATCGCTTTCATTGCTTCTTCTCTGGGTTTCTCTTCTCCTTTTCTTGCTTTTTTTCTGGCTGGTTTCGTGGATGGTGGCGATGGGGGAAAGCACGGAGAGCTGCGGCAGTCGGGCGGCCGACGCGTCCCCGGCGGCGCAGCCGCGACAGCAGCAGCAGCAGCGGCACAAGCTGGAGGTCTACAACGAGGTGCTCCGCCACCTCAGGGAGGCCGGGCTGCCGGAGGCGCTGTCGCCATCCTTTGAGGACGAGCTGTGGGCCCACTTCAATCGCCTCCCCGCACGGTAGATTTGTCTTTTGTCTATATTTTTGTCGATTTGATTGTTTTCTTTGGGACTCAGGATTGGAAGTTTTCGCCTTCCGCGTGATTACCGGGAGATCTTGCTCGTCCTTGACTTGGCCTCAGAGAGTTTGATTTTTTAATTCTTTTTGTTCAAATAAACCATGCAGTGTTATTGTTTATCGAAGCGCCGCCATTAATTTAACCGTTTCGGTCTATGGTCTTCGGAATCTGGAACTATTTCCATCCTGTTGTCAGTGTAGTGATTCAGTTAGATTGGTGTGGTCGATTTTTATGTTTCTTTTGTTTTTCTTAGATTCGGACTTTTTTTTTTATGTTTTTTTTTGAACACCAATTGTTTGTGATTTTTACTGTGTTGGTTTTTGCCCTCTCCAGCTATGCGATGGATGTGAATGTGGAGAGGGCAGAAGATGTTCTCACGCATAAGAAATTGTTGGAGCTGGCACATGATCCTGCCAATAGGCCTGCCTTTGAGGTCCGATTAGTTCAGGTAAAGGCCCAGCCAGCTCGCCTTTTGTTGACTGTCAAAATCTGCTTCTTTCTCCAATTGGTCAATATGGGTTAATCCAATTCTTGATGGTCATTTATTGGGCTTTATCACCACTTGTTTTCTTGTATTTATGCTATGGTATTGGGTGAAAAGTTTTTCTTTTCAAAAATTTAACTTCTGTTTCTATCATTAAATGTTGCAAAGCTATCATCTCGGCATCCTGGTTATACAATTTGATGGATCCAGTAATGGAAGCTTGTTACTGGTATTGCCCTAGTGTGTCAAGTGATAAAAGAACATAACAATACAATATTTTTTTGTTTGAATAATAGAAAATATTTATTCTCTTGTACCAAGAATAGAATACCAGGTTCCAAACTGCGGTCTCTGTTCTTATATCGATCACTTCAAAGTCTTCCAATTTTGAAATGTCTTGAACTGTTGTTTGATGATATTGTCTTGAAGCATTTCGAGATAAGTATTATTTCTTCTATTTGATGATTATAGCGATATGACTACCTTGCTTTTGTTTGGCATTTGGTTTTTGCTGCTCTAGTTATCATGTTTGGGTTACCATGATATGTTGGAGCTCCTTAACTTGCATGTGTGGTTGGTTGCATGATGGCATATTTTTTTCCTATTTAGGTGTCTCCAGTCCTTGATGGAAAGCAAGCTGATTCTTTTGATTCCAACAAACCAGGGGAGGAAGATTCTCAACCTACTTCAAATTACTTAAGTATGCAAAGGTATAGTTACCACTTGTTTTACCATTCCATATTTTTCTGTTCTCAAAAAGATACCTTTATGTGCATCTTTTTTTGCCTTCTAATGGATGCATTTATCGGCAATGAATTTCTTGTACATATATATTATACAATCCCCAGCAGCCACCCCCCTCCAGCCTTCGGCTCATCACCGAATCTAGAGGCACTTGCCCTTGAAGCCAGCAAGCAATATGTTCAAGATGCAGATAGTGCTACAAACACCTTTGCACGCTTTACCAGGTAAATCTTGCCCGCTAGTCCTCTTCATGCTAGTGACTTATACATTTTTTCCTTGATTTCTACATCTTGAATCCTTTTGATGTCGGAAAACTCAGCAGTAGTTTGGGAATAACTGTAACTTTTAAAACTTGCATTATTATTTGTTATAATGCTAAAATCATCTTTCATGTGGATGTCGATGTATCATCTTAAATTCTTTGTAAGGCTAGCCAGTTCCTGCATAAACTATGGTAAAAATACCATTAATCATCTTGTCTTAATATCTTGTCATCTTTGCTCAAATTTTTTAGCTTTCTTTTTTTGAATTCACAATTTGAACAAGCAGCTAGTAAATATTTAGCTTATTTTGTATGATTTAGACCTCCCTTTATTTAGGAGCAGTCTATGGTGCTCAGAGCTCCAGCGGTTTTCAGGGGTTGGCCTAGTTCCATCGAAGTTTCTTTTCTATTGCTTGATCACATTTCTCTCATTAAAGAAAGATAATTATTTGAACATTCACTCTTTTGGTTGGTCAACTTGGTTTTGCAGATGGAAGAGTATCAGCATAGGACTGTAATTAGAACCATTGCTTTAATTAAAGCAGTGGTTTTTAAATTCTGATATTCACTGCACTTTTCAAATTGTGCTTCATTTTCACCTCCGCATGTATGAAAAAAATGCAAATCTTCCTGTAGAAGTAATGATGCAACTGTTAGATCTAGATTGCCCTTTTGTATGCAACAGGATGAAATGAACCTGCTATCAAATTCTCTGTTGTATCTTTCATCTATCCAAAATATGTTATAAAGGTTATATAACTTTTTACTTCAGAGGACTATAGGTTATTCGTAGGCTGCCTCCTATGTCAGTGGCTTCATTTTATGTGGCTCCATAGCTGACCTTGCTGTGCTAGGGTAGAGATAATAGTATGAACATAAAATAAGTTAATTTTCAGTTTTCCACTTTTCTTGAAAGTATTTGATCTTTGACTTGATACATAATGCCATATTGCCATAATGTCTTTGACCAGGCAGCTAATTGTGCACTAGGAATCGTTGATCTAATTAAAATTTTTACTGCTGTACTCTGTAAGGTGATCTGTTGATGGCGGTCAGGGTTAACCAAGATCATTTCTGGCTGATTGAAATAAGTAGTGGAGTATATGTATCCTCTGGAAGTTTATTTGAAGCATAGTACATAAATGTTTGCCAGAAATTAAAGGTGATAGCTGTTGAACTGTTGAATTGTAAAAGCTAATAGAGTACGGTAGAAATGTGTGCTGAAGAGGAACTGAAATCCTGCAGAATTTGAGAATAAAGTGGCCAGAACCAATTGAGATGGTGTCAACATGCAACCAAACTTCAAGAAATCTGATCAAGGGACTGCTTACATTTTTTTGATGGATCAGGATAGAGGCATTAAGAACCAAAATAACTTGGCTAGATTTTGTAGGAAAGTAATCAAGGTTCGCCAAACGAGTACTGGAGGGGGTACTAGACAATGACTGGTTCGGTATGGTACGTGTTTGTACCATGCCATTCCGGGATGTACCATTCCAGGATGTATTGACCCAGGGAGAGTTAGAGAGGGAAGAAAAGAGAGAGAGGGGGGGTAGAGGCCGGGCGAGAGAAGGCTCGAAAGCCCTCCTTGGTCATCATGGGGGGGTGGAGCGAGAGAGGGGGAGAGAGAGAGAGGGAGGGA
>JAOXJJ010000003.1:536992-609222 GCA_025769935.1 Phoenix roebelenii
GAGGGAGGAAGGGGGGCGGGGTGGTGCCGGAGAGAGGGACTTACCGGGGGGAGGTGGACATCGCGAGCGGCCGGGAGGGAGGAGTGTTTGCGAGCATCTTGAGTAGGGGGAGTGGATTTGAGAGAGTTTCGAGCGAAGAACCATTGCGAGCGGGGTTTAATAATGGATCCGACCTCGTCTCGATTTAATCGGTTGAATCGTGCCTGTCCCTGACCGGTCCATTTCGGCATGCTATAAACCGGCTGGTTCGGCGAACCATGTTTCAAATAGTATTGCACAAATAATTAATTATTTCCTTAATATGAAAAGGATACAAGAATATATTGCCAGTTCCAACTTGATAGGATAAATATGTTGATCATTTTGATTCTTATACCACTAATAATGTTCCTTGTCTTTGCGATTTTAGTTGTTTTACCACAACTTCATTGAGCTTTCATGCATATCAATGAACTTCTTGTCATCCTTTATCAGCTTTGCTTTTCTTTGCTGTTTGTTCCATGAACTTCTGGAGGTGTTAGTGTTTTGCAGCTCGCACTTCTGCTAAACCCTGCACAATGTCTTTTGTTGATTCTGTTTATGATTCTTTTGTCTCCATTAAAAATTTTATATTAGTCTTCCTTGTCATTATTAGATGGATTTATTGCTTATTCCTTCATCATGTATGAGTTATATACATGGCTCTGGTGTTTACTGATTTTAATCCTTCAAAAATTGTTGTTACTATGCATATTTGTTATATTATCAGTCCGCCCCTCTCCACCCACAAAAAAAAAAAAATGTGTGAGAGTTACAGTTTATGCTCTACATGGCTGTGTGTTTTTGTCTGCTTTAGTATGTTTGTATATGATTATCAAATCTAGTCATTTGAGTAAGTAATTCCCCCCCTTCAAAGCAGCTGTTTTTTACCCTGGAGCATCATATCTATCTGTGCTGTGAAATACTGATTTTGTTTGTTCACTTTCTGATAATTTAACAGGCCCATGCATGAAGTTACCTTTTCAACTGATGACAAGCCAAAGCTTCTCAGTCAGGTAGACCAATTTCTTACCATATTAGGGTCCATTCCCCATCATTTTTTCTAAATACATTTGGAAATTAAAAATTTGCTTGGTCCACTGGGAATTTAGTTATGTCAGGAGGGTGGCTGTTCTAAGTTTATGATAAGCTGACATTAATTGAATTCTTGGATTTTTTTGATTTGTTTTAAAGAGAATAATGTGGGGCCATGCTTGCTTGTGTGAGATATATATTATTGTGGGTTGTTGTTGTTCAAAGTCATACTTGTGCTAATTTTTTGTTAAGCAGATTATAGTTTCTATTCATCAATTTTAATCTATAAGATTAGCAAATATTGATCAAGCATGGGTAATTTGACAACATGAAGTGTGAAAGTTATGCAGGACATGAGAACAGATTTTTTGACCATTTGTATGAATTCCATCAACATGTTCCAATCTGTGAACTAAAATTGCTGATGTATTTGAGAATAAGGAACTATAAAATGATTAGGAGGGACACGTAGAATACACCGCCATATTCTCTTTGATCAACGATAGTTACACCACGTACTCATGATATTTATTTGGAAGACATTACCAAGTGCCAAGTGAGTCAATGTGATCTCACTAAAAAAAAAAGTGATATCTACTGAAGAACAATCTGCATTAAATAATTGTTCAGTATCTAGAAAATGGATAAACCTTTGCTTTTATAAGATTTTATAAAAGTGTTGTTACAAAAATGATGAACAACTGACTTGAATACAAAAGTTTTAGTTTTTAGTGATGCATTTTTGTATACCGATTAAAATCATTTTAGATTCTCATTTCTTATAATTTGAATATATGAGATACAATTTTGTACAAATTATTGTCTGTTTTTGTCATAAAATTGTATAAAATCTCTGAATGCATGTCACTGGAAGTTTCTTTTTTTGGTGGAAACAGAATTTTCCATTGGCTAGTAGGTGCTTATGCAAGAAATAATATTAGTGAGTTCTAGAAGGAAGAGTTGCAGCTTTTGTTAATATTGGTTTACTTTATAAACTTGGTTAATGAAAGTTCCAGTTTTCTTATGTTTCCAGTTGACTGCATTGCTTGCTGAGGTTGGCCTTAACATCCAAGAAGCACATGCATTTTCAACAAATGATGGCTACTCGTTAGATGTCTTTGTTGTTGATGGCTGGCATTATGAGGTATTACTTAAAACCCTAATGCTAAATTTCAGATCTTGATGTGGCAATCTGTATTGTGTAAGCTGCTAATATATTCTCATACTTGTGTCAATGATAAAACTAACATGCACTATTATTGTTGCTTAAAATCCATTATATGAATGCATTTTGTTAACAATCCAATATTCCATAATTTTGTGGTATATAATTTTGACCTATTCAATTTCTGCATTAGAGAATAGCATAAGCTGTCTCAGACTCTCAGCTAGCTATGCATTGAATCTGATGCTTGTGATTCACTTGATTATCAAAAGTGGCAAGAACATCAAGTGTTAAAAGTTGCTTTATGTTTGAAGAAGAAGATCAAGAAGGAGCAACTATTTTCTATCGGATGATGATGATAAAAATGCTGTTTGGAGATAAATAAAATGGCCTAGTCATTAATTTTGTTAATGCTAAGTATAGGATATGAAAATTGCCTTAACCTCATTCATTTTCATGGATGAATCAGAGTCTATAATTCTGTTAACTGTTTCTGCGTGTAAAGACAGTTGCGTAACTTGGATACAGTGGGAAGAAGTTGTACTTGTTGGAGGTAATGTATATCAGCTCCTTGCACCACTTAGGTTGCTGGAACTTATTTGAACTTTCTTGAATGAATATTTAGGCATTGCATGTTTTCCCCCAGATAAATAAATTCAATACAATGAGAACTTGACATTTATTTGATCAAATAACACCTTTCCTGATCATCATTCTATAACCCTAAGGAAGAATATCAGAGTTGAGTAGTGAAATTGGTGAAAGAAGAAACAAAAGAATTGTTTTTAAGAGTCCATGGTGAGGCTATTATGGTGTACTTCATTTTTGCGTAAGATTTTTCATGCAAGCTAAGCATGTTTCTAATCCAAAAACAACTCAATTTACGACAAATCTACTATTTTGTTTGTAAAGTTAGAAGTATGTAGGAATTTGCAATTGTTGAAATTTCTAAACCATTGTTCTAGATTGACAAATGTAAGAAAATTGTTATCCACGATTTCAGACATAGCTTTTATCATCAACCAAATCTGGAGTCCATGAATTTTCCAGCATTTACTAGATTCTGTCAATTATTGGGTGCGAACATTGTTATTCCCTTTCCTGGGTCTAGGTGCATCATGCTTAAATGTTTGATGTTTTTGCACATGACTGCATGAATGTTATACTATGAAACTTGCATATATACGCTGGTTCAGAAGGATTGTTCATTGTCCATGGGAACATGTGTGGGTCTACTTGTGTAAGATGTAACATAAGGTTCAGTGGTTATTAACACGTACTTTCATCCAAATTATTGGTCTTGCTACCTGAAATTTGTGTTTTTTTCTTTGAAATTACGGAAGGCTTGTAGTACTGTTAATGATGTTGATTGTTGGGGCAAGGGACTAACATATCCAACCAGGCCAAGAGTCAAGACTCTGAGTATGTGTTTATACTGGTTGCAGTAAATTTTAGGCATTACCTGTTAACTCATGTGCTGAAGCAACGTATTCTTCTCTTCTCCCATATCGTTGTTTTAAAGACCGTGGCAGCAAATGGGAGGCCATGGGGCTGCATAGTGCCTAAGCACTTGGGGGTGTGTTGGTGGTCACCAATAGGTCAAGGTGGCCCGGAAGAAACAAATTTAAAAACTAATAATATATGGATACATGTTAAAGAAAAAATAGTATGAATGCGAAAAATGACCACATTTTAAAAAAGATGTTGCAAGTCAATTGAAAATATCAACATATCAACATGCAATACTAATTCATAAATTGATTTGCCCCCATATGCAAACTTGATGCAAAATAGGCAGGCATCTAGGTGGCAGTTTAGTGGCACTATCTAAGGGGGCACCTGGCCAGCCAAGGCAACACATTTTTAAAATAAAAGTATTTTTTATTTATATATCCTTAATTTGTATAAAAGTGGCTTAATCTCCGAATTCTTCAATTCCAAAACTGACCCTAATAAAATTACTCTTAAAATTTTAAAATTTTCTTGTAAGAACTCTAATTAGATTTCTTAAAGTATTTGAGATGTAATAGATTTCTATGGAAAATGGTTTACTAACATTGATAGACTTTAAGAGAAAATTCCAATTTAATAAAAAATAAAAATATTAGTAATTATTTTTTTAGGTCTTTTTAAAATCAATTTTTTAATTAAATTATCTAGCAGTCATGTGCATCTGCACATGCATTAATATTGAGAGTTATGTGTAGATGGTGCTAAGGTGTGCCTGTGAAGGCTATCCATATAAGACATTCTGAGATTGCCTCATTTTAGGAATCATCCCCAATGTTCCCTTGATGAAAATAACATGTGCATGCACATATACACTGTCTCAGCCTTTATTCTTTAATCTCTTCCAAGTTCAAACTTTATAATGACACAGTCTTTAGTAATTAATCCATTGTAATGTCATCTTTTTATAGGCTAAGTGTTGAAGTTCTTTTTTACGGTATTTTAGCTATGCAAGCTGTTGAAGGTTTTTTTTTTTTTTTGAGTATTTCTTTGAGAGTGTGTACTAGAATGGCTGCAAGTGGATGATCTGTTTAT
Source organism: Phoenix roebelenii (assembly GCA_025769935.1). Taxonomy (NCBI): domain Eukaryota; kingdom Viridiplantae; phylum Streptophyta; class Magnoliopsida; order Arecales; family Arecaceae; genus Phoenix; species Phoenix roebelenii. The sequence goes on from JAOXJJ010000003.1 coordinate 541,755, forward strand.
CATTATGACCTGTTATGCTAATATTTTCATATAGTCATCATGGGACAGTTCTTATATTTTATCAAATTCCAGCCTGAAAGAATTCTTACTTGTTCATTGGAAATATTTAGGAAATAGAGCAGCTTAGGGATGCATTGCAGAAGGAAATTCATAAGATTGAGGTAATTTTCTCCTTTTTACCTTTTCGGCCAACCGAATGCCTTGCTGATCAACAGTTGTTTCTTTTTGTACCCATCAATTTATCAAAGTAATGGAGTCAGATAAAAAATTATACATTTTAATATTCATCTCCTTACTTTTGCTGCAGCTTTTTCTTTAAAAAACTGCCGTTGTTAGTGAGAAAAATATTGGTCATCATATATAACATATTGAATGAGGTAAAAATTATAACACCTGTAAGGATTGCATAAACATGTACATTTGATCTTAAAATGTCATTTTTTTTGGCCTTAATATTTTTAGGTAATTAAATTAATGAAAATTAAGTATAGTAAGTCACATCAATATGTAAACTTTGAACCTACCTAAGGGACGTTATTGCTGACTTAGTTCAATGGTGATCATGATTTGAAAAATAATTCTCACATTTTTAGTCTTGTATTGTATTATTATTATTATTATTATTATTATTGAGTTGATATACTATATAGTTTAGAGAAAAATGGTGGATTTGATGTGTAATGAGTATGTCGAAGGGAGCATACGAGTTGCATCATTAGAAGGTGAAGTGGTAGAAAATTGATGAAGACAAGGCCACGTGCACTGGAAACTCAGAGAGTTTCATAAATAAGGGAAGAGGCTCAGATTTATGAAAGCTCAGCAAAGATGAGAGAAATCTAAGATAAATCAAAACAATGAGGTAGAGTGCATTGCAGCGACACTGTGATAGTGAATGATTGAATATGGCCCTTATACATATATGAAGGAAGAATGTTAACAAGTTGAAACGGCTCAGATGGAAAGTTCCAACTTATTTTAAATCTATGAGCAACTCTTTGTGAGCAAAATTTGCATTGATTTCAGCTTAAGTTTTGAACCAAGATTTTTCTGATACTTTTCGAACTTCTTGTGATGTATTAGATCAACTGATTATTTTTCAGTGAAAAAGTTTGAGCTGAAATTTTGAACCATGTTTATCCAGAATTCTCTAATGATATTCTCACAAGTCACAATATTAATCGCATGTTTCTTTTGGGAACTATTCTCTTTACTGTATTGAAGAAAGTTCCCATTAAATTAACTTATACATGCACATGAGGTCATGTTACTGTGAAATTATTTTCATAATTTTTTTTTCAGGGAATCCTACACAATGCATTTGAAAAATGTAGTTTTGTTTATTTTTCTGTATTATCATCAAAAATAGTAACTTAAACTCATCTAGAGGTCTTGATTTTTATGTCTTTTATTAAGCAGTTATTCATCTTGTCTTTACTATGCCTGCATATCTACGTATGTAATTTTGAATAAAGAAAGCAGAAAAAAATAAATTATAAGTAATTAATAATTTTGTCCTTCCAGCTGAAAGAAAGGTGTTGATGTCTACACTTAGTGGCAATCCTGTGTAGAAATTGATCAGCATCTGGAATGATGATGTGGTAAAACAACTTGGTGTGATTTGAGGAGTGGATGGCAAATTTATGATTTTGCTGTGAGTTATAGCTAACAAGATTTTGGCACATAAAGTAGCCCTAGTGTTATGCTATTTTGGTCTCTCTGTAATGATGAGAAGCTGCGCTTTTGTGTTTATTCTGTGTTCCCAGCTGATATTAGTTCATCAAGTTAATTAAAAATGGATAGGTGATTGTAAATCCTAGGATTGGATTTTTTATGCCAAATGGTTAAAATGGAAGTAAATAGACCAATGATTGAAAAGGAGGTGTTCATAAGACTCTTTCTTCTGCTATATAGTAACATATGCATTGTCTTTTGTTTGTATAAGTCATAATAGTATGGAAATGGCTTCATTGACTTTATTTGGTTTGACAGCATGCTGTAGCTTTCAACTTTTGTACTGATGAGCTATTAAATCTTGAGATGGTCATCTCAAGTTCTAGAAAAGGAAGCTTAAGAAGTAAAGTTGCTTTTCTACGTATCAACATTGTGCAATAAAATGAGAACTCGTTTTATTCTTATTTGTGTCACTTGATGTACTCCAAGTCCTTGAAATTTTGTTTGTTTGATCCTTTGGTTTTCAATTCTTGGGACATTAGGTATGCTTGAATATCAGTATAATGTATGAAATTTTATACAGAAGCAAGCATGGTCAAAGACTCAGTCATGGTCTCCTATACTGGAAAATGCACAAACTTTGGAGGTGTCTCTACCTGACCATGTCCAAATACCTACGGATGGGACTGATGTATGGGAAATTGATTTCAGGCTGCTGAAGTTTGGAAATAAAGTGGCATCTGGATCATATGGTGATCTGTAAGTATACCAATTGACTAACATAGTAGACTCTTCTATATGGTTCCTCTCCTAATTCCTTGTCTTCTTCCAGTTACCGGGGAACATACTGTAGTCAGGATGTTGCTATTAAAGTACTTAAGCCTGAGCGCACAAATGCAGATATGCTGAGAGAATTTGCACAGGAAGTCTATATAATGAGGTTTGTCCGAAGAAAACTACTTTCGTTCAGCTGTAGTTTGGATAATTTGCCACCTCACTACTTTTTTTGGATAATAGAATGAGTAACTGTTGCTATTGGCTCGATCCTGATTTATATTATGGTGCTTTTGTCATGTTCTGCATACGAAATAAACAAATTATTCACATATCTTGTGCTTTGCGCTGCTATAATTTAAATTTACCTTCCATAATATGGTCATGTTTTGGTAGCAAATTCCTTGGTAATTACCGCTACCACAGTATGAGATTTTAACTCCTGATCATCATCAATGACAACTACCATGACATGTAAGGTACTTGATATCTTCACTTGTATATTTGTTCTTTCCATTATGTAGTGATGTCTCTACTACTCTTAAAGCAGCTCTCATGCAGATCATGTGGAAGTATGCGCCAATATTTGATGCCGCTTTATTTTCAAGAGCATCAATGAGACTTCTAAAGTATTGGGAAACAAGAAGCTCACATAGATTATGCATTAGTTTACACACTATTATTGCCAATTCCTTATGAATTTGTCCTTGTGCCTGCTTGTACATTTTGTTATTTAGTCAAAAACAAGGCTCTTATTGCTGACTTCTTACCGAGTAAACTCTTGTTTTTCAATAAATCTTAAAAAATCTGGATGCTATAAGTATGGAATGATTTTTAAAAAATTATATGTTTAAGTAAATGTCCATAAGTGGACATAATGAAAGAACAGATGCCACAGAACCATGAGGGAATAGGATATGGTGTCATGTGCTAGCATATAAGTTGCATCTGCTTTGTAGCATTTAGCTGGGGGATTTAGGTCATTGCAGTCTTCTTTTTTTTTTCCTTTTCTGAAAAATGCTTTCCATTATTCTAATTTCTTCTTGATCTTCTTTGATTTTTTTCCTCCATTCTGCTCTCGTTTTTGCAGAAAAGTTCGCCACAAGAATGTTGTGCAGTTTATTGGTGCATGTACCAGACCTCCTAGCGTATGTATTGTTACAGGTACAAATATCTTAGGAACTTTGGGTATGGATGGTAAAATTGGTTTTCTATAGTTTGCCATGCATGAAATACAATGTGGGTTGCTGGTGCTGAGGATATTTGCCTCGGTTTGTGTACTGTTCTCAGAGTTTATGTCAGGTGGAAGTGTGTATGACTTTCTTCATAAACAGAAAGGTGTTTTTAAGCTTCCGGCATTGCTCAGAGTAGCAATTGATATATCCAAGGGAATGAACTACTTGCATCAAAATAATATTATCCACAGGGACCTAAAGGCTGCCAATCTTCTAATGGATGAAAATGAGGCAAGTTATTTTGATACCTACTGTTGTTAGTAGATATATGCTATTTGTGTACTTAGTACCAAGATGCACTTATATATTGTAACAAACTAGGACCTTACCCCAAAACGCTAGCCGGAAGGTATTATTTGGACCCTTTGACTTTGTATAAGTACTCAAGATGTACCCCATGCATAGCCGATGTAGAACAAAACACATACCCAAACGGATTCTCACATGCTCCTCCCGTTTAAGCCTTGGTATCCTCGCTATGCTAAGGGTCCAAATTCATTCAAATTCATTCATAAGTATTACAAATCCAATCATAAATACCAAGATCGGCTCGTGGTTAACCTAAATGGGCCCATGCTGCAGTATCCTTTAGTCCACATGGGACATTGATTAGGTCCGCTCTGATACCATTTGTAATAACTCAGGATCTCACTCAAAAAGGCTAGCTAGAAGGTATTATTTGGATTTCTTTAGTTCTGTATAAATACATAAGATCTAGTTGATGCCTAGCTATTGTGGGACTAAAGACACACCTGCATAGATCCTCACATATGGAGCCCACTTCCTAGTTAATCATTGTTGCATTGTGGTTAATTGAGGTTGAATGTGTTATAAGTTCTTCTTTAAAGCATTTTTCAGCTATCTTCCTAATTTAATAAATAACTGCTAGCTATGTTTGAATTTGTCAGAAAGACCTGTGCTTTGAAATATTTTATATTGAAAAACTTTGTAGTTACTTTGAGCAAATCAATATATCATCAAATGTGGTCAGTAGTTATCTGCAGCTATTATTTTCATTGTCACATGTTTATAAATGCATATTCGACTTGATTAAAATGTTTTAATGTTTTTATTTAAATTAGCTCCTTTTGCATATATATTTCTTAGATAATGTGCTGTCTAGTGATATCAATCCTGCTGTCATTTTGAGTTGGTTCCTCATTCAGGGTTACCATGATATTTATAGATATCCTCTACATACCAAGATTCAGGAGAACATCATAAGGTTATTCTTTATATATATATATATATATATAGAAGATCCTTTCCATTGGCTAGAATCCCTTATTTGAATGAAAATAGATCTTGTGGAATCATATTGAATATCCGACAATACATTCCATATGTATGTGTGTGTGTGTGTGTGTGTGTGTGTGGTGTCTATTGTAACAGTTATTATTATCTGTTGTATTCCCCAACTTTGCTCTTAGTAGATCCCTGTGCTACATAGCTTTAGTATTTTTTTTTTACATCTTGATCTAGATATCTTGTGTATCATTTTCCTGTTTAACTGCTCTAGTAGGTGTTCTGGGTAGGAAATTAAAGCGACAGACTTGATGCTATTTATAAGAGATCCCTTCTTGAGAGTGTTGTTTCAAGTTCAGATGATCCTTTCAATTGGCTAGAATCCCTTATTTGAACGAAAATAAATCTTGTGGAATCATATTGAATATTTGACAATACATTCCGTATGTATGTATGTGTGTATGTCAGATGTCTATTGTAACAGTTGTTATTATCCGTTGTATTCATCAACTTTGCTCTTAGTAGATCCCTGTGCTACATGGCTTTAGTAGTTTTTTTTTACATCTTGATCTGGATATCTTGTGGAACATTTTCCTGTTTAACTGCTCCAGTAGGAGTTCTGGCTAGGAAATTAAAGCAACAGACTTGATGCTATTTATAAGAGATCCCTTCTTGAGAGTGTTGTTTCAAGTGCTATTTATGGAATACAGTAAATAAGTCACAACCTATTTTGCATTACTACTTTGTGATCATGTTAGTTTTCCTTTCTTCTTGTCCATCTCTCTCTCTCTCTCTCTCTCTCTCTCTCTTAATTTAGTTATTTAACTGTGATCTTGGGGCTTAGAACTGATTATGCAGACTCTGAGAGGGGTTCATAAATTGCTTTATTTTGTTATTTGAAACCTATTCATTAGGGCAATGCCTAGTCTTTAGTGCACAGAGGAATGCCTTGTTGCTGCTAGCTCATTTTTGTGCGAAGCATGTCTTTTAATTCTTGTCTTACCTGTTTGTGCAACTTCTTACACCTTTAAACCTAATTCACACTTCTATTACTCATAAGTGCTTATGGACCCAGACTCCTACTAGTAACTCTCTCATTACATGGTTCATGTTCGACTGTGTTGTATTACTAACACATTAAATATGTTTTTTGCATCCCGTGTGGTGTTGCTGAAACAGATAACTTCTCAAATTTACTCTTTTTTTTTCCACCATCAAAAGTTACTGGGCCTTTGCACCCATCATTGGACGAGTTGTTGGAAATGCAGTCTATCTTTAAAAAAGTAGGGCATTGTTGTTTAAGAATGTAATTCTTTTGCTTAAAATTGCAGTAGCCAAGGGGACACCATGCAAAATAATATAGTTCTTTAAGAATTTTAAGTTGTTCATAGGATTTTAGTTATCCTTTCTTTTTCCCTTGATTATAATGGATCATATTGATGGAAAATGAAAACCTGTTTTAGTTTATAATTCAAGAACTATTTTTGAATTTGTTATACTCTTTATCTGACTTTTGTATTCTAATTCCTAATGTGCTCTTTAATCAAATCTGATATTTTGAACAATTAACTTTTCCATATTACAGAAGCTTGTCCTCGCTGACTAATTAAAAAAAGAAAATTTGACTGGACTAGGTTCAATATTGTTAAAATACAGGTGCATAGTCTTCAAATAACCTGGAAATTTTGCTTGTAACTTCTGCTCATCTTTTGGAAGCACTTGTTGACTGTTTAAGTTAAAATTCAATTGGTTGTTTAGTAGAAAATTTTGAGATGATTTGAGGACCAATCTTCCAGGTTTTTCTTCTTTCAGCTGTGTTAAGTATTACTTATCTTGGATTGACCATTTTTTCACCCTATGTGCTTGTAGGGTATTTTGGTTGGACTCTATTTGTCATTTGTGAAACCTGTTATTTGTTTGTATTTTGTAGTATGTCAACTCATCACATGATATTCGGTTTTTCTTGGAAACCTATAGAAAATATTTTCTTAATTAGGTCATTTTGTGGATGCTTGATGAAATGTTACTTGTCTGTTTGTGGATGTTTGATTATTTTTAGATAGTTTTACTAGGAAATTAAATTTTTGTCAATGATTTTATTTAATGGGTAATAAGATTCTTGTTGTATTGATTTATTTATTGTTTTCCATTGGTCTTTAAGGGTGTTTCCGGTACTATTTATTGTTTTCTTGTTGCCACCATAAAAAAAATATATACCAAGTGCATCCAAACTTGGCTCATGCAGGTTGATGAGCAAACTTGATACCACACAATTTGGTATTGTTTTATCTAGTCTTAAGTGAACTTCCACACTTGGCACTTGGTACACAATTTGGCACAGTTCGGCAATCGTTGATCCCGATGATGACCCAGAACTATAGCAATTTCAGTCCATAAAAGATAAAATACCCTTGCTATAAGGTGAAAATATAACAAGATGGATACCTTTTTCATTTATATCAAGAAGACATTTTTGTTTTCAAATGTTCAAAACAATATTCTAGATGCACATATGGAGTAAATAAGAAGTTAAAGGAAGGCGAGGAGTTGAACCTATAGTAGAGGAAGTTCTTTAAAGTAGATTTTGTGGGTGACTGTGTCTATACAGATAAAATCTGGGGATTATTTTGATGAAGGTCTAAGAAGGGGTCCATATAAAACAAAGCTGAACAACACGTATGGGTAGAAAGGACAGAAAAGGGGAGCATTAAGGTCTAAGACGACTTGGTTGGAGCTGATGCATTTTGATGATGTTTTCTTCAAACTAGAACTTAGCCCTTGATTCAAATGAGATAGAAGGATCCTGAGATTGCCCTTTGTAGGTTTACTGCTGATGCCATTAAGAATGGATATGCAGCAAGGAGTTCAAGGTAGTGCTAGTTACAGAAGTGCTATAAGATTGATCGATAGGTTATGGCTAGAGTTGAGGATTAAAAATGACAACATCAAGTGCAACTGTAGGCAGAATATGTTCTGATCCCAAGCGAACAGTTTTCAATACCTCAGTTCTTTTAATGCAATATAATGAAAACAAGAATGTCTCGAATAGTATTATGTTAGGGTGGTTGAATGAAGATGCCTACTAATGGAGATGCCTTAAGACTTTTATGCAATAATAGGATGTGAAAAGGCGTAATAAGATTTTGAAATAGACATATAATTGAATTTATTAATGGGGACAAACCAACTTTACTTTGTTTACCTTGTTCTTCAGATAATTCTATTTTGAAACCTCACTGTTGCACTGTTATTTTTTTTCCCTTTAGATTCTAGCTGTTCTTTTTCTTGTGTCCATTTGATTATGTTGATTCATTTGTTTTTTACACTTTAAGTCATCATTGCGCAGGTTGTCAAGGTTGCAGATTTTGGCGTTGCTCGTGTTAAATCTCAATCTGGAGTTATGACTGCTGAAACAGGAACATATCGTTGGATGGCACCTGAGGTATGTTTTTTTACTAGACATCAGTCTTTACTTTGTAATGTTCAGTTGTATCATCTTTCAGATACCTAGTTGATAAAAAAATATACTCATGGTATATCTGAAGTTAATGAAGTAATTTTGAATGAAGTGGCAAAATAACAAACATACCAATATGACACAAAATCCAAAAATGCAACTTGGTGGTCTCCAAAATTTGGGACACATACATTAATTTTGGTATTTTATAATATATTTTGCAAAAAATGATTTATTAATGTGTATGCCCAGATGCCTCACACATGCATGTTTGCTCTATCTTTATGTTATCCTGAAAACCGAGCCTTATGCTGAAAATTATGGCTATGAAGTACATGCAAAACATTTGAGTTAGTCTTTTAAGTAGCTGGTTATCCATTGCAGTATGTCAATTGCATACGTGGACAAGGTAGCGCGCATAATGTCATACACTTAGACTTTAATGGCTGATGACCAACAGGAGGCTTGCATAAGTCGAGAAAAAGCACTGAAATTGGGGTAGAAAGAGGCTAGAGAACCTAGTAGCTGTAATGTTTTCAAGGAAATCAGCTCATGCCAAAACTAGGAGTTCAGCTAGATTTTGAGATCTGAATTCTACTGTATCTATATGCTTCATATGTCTGAAGTCTAGCATTAAGTGGATCACAAGTAGTTATAGCAGTGATTTATACCATGGTCTAACCTAAGGAATTGATTGGAAGGGCCGATGTTGGCTAACGACATATGCAAGGTCTGCCGAGCCGGGTCGAACTACCCGGTTCAAGTAGTACCAAGCCGACCCAGTGCGAAACCGGGTCAGTTCGCCATTTCAATTCGGTTCCGGCCTGTAGCGGTTCGCTGTTTCAATTCGGTTCCGGCCCAGGGCCTGGCCGGAATCGCAAAGGGCCTGGCCGGAATCGCAAAGGGCCTGGCCGGAAATGGCCGGTTTGATGCCGGCTTGGTGCGAACCTGGTTCACACCAAATCAACCTACTTTCGAACCAAGTTGACCGTGGGCACTGTGACATTATTGCCACAGTGCCACACTAATAATGCCGCAGTGCCGCACTAGCCATACCGGTTCCGGTTAGGTACCGAACTGCACTGACCGCGACTGGTATAGGTCCCGGTATCGGTTCGGCGGTCCTTGGACATAAAAAAACATGAAAATTAACATACACGATTATTAAATTAGCATATAGGAGAGGACTCGTAGGGCATCTCCACCAATGATAGTAACATGAAACTATGAATTTTCTTCATGATTTGCTACTGCATTATTCATGACAGCCTTGACTTAATTCATGTGGTTTTTAAACAATATTGTTCCTTTCATGTTTTCCTGCATTTATTATTTAATTGGAAAAGATCTGCACTGGGATTCACAATAAACTTTTGGACACTTAATATCATCTTTGGAGTACTGATGCCAGTCATTGGTCCATGGTCATTATCATGATCCTGCTCTGTGACTCACTTGATACTTGATAGTGTTATCAATACATAGACAATGTTAATTGGCTCTTTGCTGTCCAGGAAGATGATTATCTTCTTTGCTAGTTGTTTGATACTATTCACTTTCACTCTGATTTGAAGAAATAGTGCTTCCTGTCTTCAATTTTTGATTTCTTTTGGCACATTAGTCATGGTTATCATAGGAACTGCCAATCTGATGCCACCATCACTCTCAGTCATTTGATTTATGATTTGTTAGTGCAAGTTATGTCGTCATTAGTTTGAACGTTTGTAACTACTTGGTGCTTGTGCAGCCTCAACAAAGATCAACCTAGGCTTTGTTACCAAAATTGGTTCAGGAAGAGGCCTCATTGGAGCCTTTTTTTTTTTAATTCGTATCAGCTGGGGGACCATACACTAGCAGGATAGTTGGCCATCTGGATCCCTGGTTGCTTGGATTTACTGGCGATGTCGGCCATGACATTGGCTACCTGATTTCCTCCCTCTAAATACTTTAGAGGCTCTGAAGTTTGGGCATGACCTCACTCTGCTGAGATCGGACAAGTATCGTTGATTGGGGAGACCTCACTAAGTCCAAGTTACCACCGCGAGTCTCTGTGTACCCGTATATTGGTTGTTCTCAGTTGGTTCATTGCAAAGTTTGCACCTTCCCAGGTTATGGCAGAGAGGTAAAGGTGGTCTGGTGGTGAATAGACCCTGCACCAAGCAGTGTGCCTTTCATGTTCCAAATGACAAAACCCAGCATCAGCACTATGTGCCTTGACTGCCCTGTTGAAATTTACCTTTACTTTGCCAGGTTGTGTGGAAGCCCATTGGATGAGAGGAATTTGGATGATGTCCACTGGAAGGCACTTGCCAGATGCCATTGCTTTAGGGAATTGTTGAGGCAACTGAAGTTCTCGTGATACAGATCAATTGTCCTAAATACCCAACTGGAAGGATGATTTCACTTGGAAGATCGCCTGATATTGAGCTATCAACTGCGGCTGCTTATTATTCAAGTCCGTTGGCCTGTTATAGAAAGGTCCATGTGATGGACCACTTGGAGCCCACATGGGACTGCCTTAAGTGGTCAAGGGCTTGATTTACAATTTGGCTAACCTCAATGACCTGGGTCAAGAGAAGAGGGAGCGGCCATAACATTTCAGTTGTTTGCTAATTAAAGAAATGAACGATATATTAGGGTTAGGGTTTCAGTTTGGTATGAGGGTTTCCAAATCACAATCCTATGGGTTGAATAGGTCTGGCAGTAGATTTTGAGGCGGTGACTATGAGAGTAATGTCAAAATTGACTACATATAATGAGATTGTTGGTGGTGAGATGGACAGTATGTTTGGAAATTAGAACAATTCCTCTGTTGATTTTGTGACTGCAATTGCCACTAGTTTGGGAGTTTGCAATGTTTTGGAGGATAAGCATGGGGAAGGCAATAGTGGCTGTCAGCAACTGTGCGTACTCTGGCTATAAATTAAGATGGTGGCAATGTTTACTGGAGTCTAAGCTAGGACCAAGGACTAGGAGCTTTGTTGGTATCTTATAACAAAATTTTGCCCTATTGATTAAGCACATACGAAACAATCAAGATGTTCTCTTTGAATGGAGACCCTGAAGAACATTTCACGATTCAAGCTCCTGACAGACATTTTCTAGGAATTATGCTTCGACTATAAATGCTACTTAATTCCTACTTCTGGAAGTATAGAAGATCATAATAAACTTGTGCTGAGATGGGTATGATTAAACGCCATAGCCTCATAGGTGCTAATGTAATTTGACTTATTTGTGTTTTTGACTTTCTTTAGCAATTTGCTATTGGATATCCTCCACCCAATATCCTTTAATACTAGGCTCTCCTTCCAAGAAAGTTTCTAAGAAGAATAGTTTTTGCATTGTAGGTCATAGAACATAAGCCCTATGATCACAAGGCTGATGTTTTTAGCTTCGGAATTGTGCTTTGGGAGCTGCTCACAGGAAAGGTAATATCAGCTTATGGCATTATTTCATAGTCCTTATAACAAGAGTACCATTTCAATTAAGTTTTTTTTAAATAAATTTTAGAAAAGCCTTTTCAATCAAGTTGATGATGCATGCTTATTTATTGCTGTCTCAGATTCCATATGAATACCTAACACCACTGCAAGCAGCAGTTGGCGTGGTTCAAAAGGTAAGCATCATATCACCCTCACCATTATGCAAATTGCAAATATGCACCATAGCCATCATATCTAAATTATCTTACTGTACTTTTGCAATCTACAGGTATAGTAAACATATCTGATAGTTGAAATAAAGTTAAATGCAATGATCCCTCACCTACATAGCGGGTGGATTTTGCCTTGCTGGATATGGATTTTCTGGTTACTTACTAAATAGTTGCATCAAAAATTTCAAGGTTTACATAGAACAATAAAAAAGAGCATTGATATTGTGGCCTCTTGAACAACTAAATGATTTAATTCTCTTTTGACTGCTGCATTGGTGAGCAAAAAAAAAATTGGTCGCAAATTTTTGGCCAAAAATATTTTTTTATCCATGCAATCTTTTTTTTTTTTTCCTCGAGGAGTTTGTCATTTGCTTCTGCACATATCTTCATTTTCTTATATCTGCGGTTTTCTGATAACATTTAACTAAGCACTTCCAGGGGCAGAGCTAGGATTATTCTCAGGGAGGGCGGGGCCATCTGCTTATGCGATTATTAAGAAAAAATATATCTTTCTAAACAAAACACTGCTAATGTGCTATACCATGTATACCTTGTCTTTTCTTATATTAATTATTTTCTTTTTAATGGTTTAACAAGAGGCATATGGGGTAAATATAACCTAAAACCATCATAGGTTGTAACGCTGATCAATATACAATTAACCTGCAAATCAGTTGAATTTTAATTAAAAAATAAAATTTTGAAAGTATGAAAGTTATAGATTTATTTATCATATTAAAGCTGAAAGAAAACCAAAATTATTCTACAATGGAAGTTATTTTCAATTCTCCATTATATATGAAACTATACTGAATGGAATAATTTATAAACTTGCTTGATCTAGGCCACCAATTTACTTCAAAAATTGGCTATCTTTTTGAATTGGATGGTCAATATTCAAGTTAAATCTTTGGCTTAAAAAGTAGCAAAATCATAAATTGACTTTAAAAAAGAATTAAAAAGTGAAAAAAAAGTCATCTCATTGCAGGGAGATAGGGGGGGGGGGGGGGAGTTAAGGAGGGGATGTGGGATTTTATGATAGGAAAAGAAGAAAATATTGGGCACCTGGAGGCTTCCTGTTATAGTAATGCCTCTTGATTTCTTACTCAAATGAGATAATGAGATCAGTTGGATTACTTTATCATTATGCTATAATTTAACTTTGTAAAAGTTTGCTTTGCTTGAAATTATAGACTAATTTAAATTTGAAATGAAAAGAAGATTTAGGAACTATTTAGCCTGCATACAAGTCCTCCTAGGAGGGTCCATGCAGCTGAAATTAGGTGCACCATAAACAGGCCTCCAACTTATTGCGTCAAAGTTTTGTGGAGCCAGGAGGGGCCCTAGCGACCCTGAGCTCACAGATTTGTATTTCTTGAACCACACATCTTTCCCTTAACAATCATTCAACCTGACAAGCTGAATATAGAGTCAATATATGTGTGTGTGTGAGATTGATCAATATTCAATAGAAGCTTGAACCATCGTGTTCTTCAACTGACAATACATTATAGTTTGTATATTGTAAATTTCAGAATAGAGCAGCTTCTATGTTTGGTATACCTAAAAGTATATTTGCTTAGGAAAGGATAAGACATGCATGGGCATTCTATTGTGCCCCCACCTGTCTTCATGCCCACATTTCTGTATGAAAGGCTATGGCCTTCTGATGGACTACATATAACTAGGTTTTTCAGAATCTTTATATTTCTCAAAGTTGATCATTGTATACTGTTAAGCTTTGTGGCACCAGAGCTTTGCTACTTTCACGTATTTCTTTTTCACTGCTGCCTAAGCATTGTTGCAAAGATGATGGCCTTCCCTACTCTTTGCAGGGCCTGAGGCCTACAATACCAAAACATACTCATCCCAAGGTTGCTGAACTGCTCGAGAAATGCTGGCAGCAAGACCCGGCTCAAAGGCCAGACTTTTCAGAAATACTGGAGATACTCCAGCTAATGGCCAAGGAGGTTCAGTAAAGAACACTTTATTTTCCTTCCAATTCCTTAAAAGGGCCAATGGAATTTTCTTATGAATTATGTTAATTAGGTCGGTAATGAACCTGAGGATCGTCGTAAGGAAAAGTCATCAGGTGGGTTTCTCTCAGTTCTCAGGCGGGGCCACTGAAGCAGGAGAGCTGTCCATGAATCACTGCGTGGTCTCATCATGGGCAGTTTATGGTCCTTGGCAGGATGGTTCCTTACCTGTACAGTGTTTGATTGGATAACCTGGTTCTTTGTTCCTAATTTGTGTGTTCTAATTCTTTTGCCATCTAATTGCTGTCAGAAATATAATGTCAGGTGGGAAAGAGATCATGTATCCAAGTGCAGGAGTCTGTGATCCCGTTTTTTGTCCCCTAACCATGAAGTTAATTGTGGTTGTTGCTGTGCTTCTATAACCCTTTTCGGCCTGTCAATCTCTATGAGTGGATCTGAACCTTTTTGTTCATTTTTATGGATTGAATTATTTTACAAAGTTTGAGTTTTATCACAAGGACCACGATGTGGTGCGTGGACTACGTGGTTAGAATATGCATGGAGACCAACATGATTTCAAAAACATTGTTTCTGATTGCTGTGATGCGTCCTGAGTTTTGATACTATATAATTTCATGGCAGCTGCATCCACTTTAGGCCGAAAACGGAACAAATATGGATTGGATATCAGTAATATCTGTATCCACATCCGTTATATACATGACAAATATAAATATGAATATTAATCACATGTAATATTTTATATTGATATTTTTTTTAAAGGCATACAGGGAGATATATAAGATTCTGAAAGTATGGAAATAAATATGAATAGAAAATGTTTAAACTTTATAATTGTAGAATTAAAAATATCAATAGAATGCATTAAGATAATTATATATTACTGTGATCATTTTTTTTAAGTTGTATAAAATTAAAAAAAGATCATAAACAAAACTGGATAGTCAAATAAGAATTGATGATTATTACACCAGTTTTTAGATATTCGGATGGATAGATCTACTTTCATCCCTAAGTGTATTTTTTTTTTAATAATTTGGGATGTTCTTATCATGCAAAGTTTGTCCGGTCTGATTTTTTTAATTTGAAACAATTGTACATAATTTGCGGTAATCTTGGAGCTGATGTAGGTAATGTGCCTATCAACTATTGGGTTCAAAATTTGAAAAAAAGGTTACATAGAAATTATGTTTAAACATGGCCTTTTGGATTTGTTATTCATGAAGTTAAACTTAGGTGTGCTGCATTGCTGAAATTAACGGACGCCTAGAAGTTTTTTTTTCTTTCAATATTTTCTTCAGATTTTCAACGATGGCGTTGACCGTTCGGAATATTCCTCTCATCGCCTCTCGCGTTGTCCACTGGGGACATTCCTCTTATCGCCCCTTGCATTGCTTTCGGTAGTCCATGGTTTCTGACGAGCTGCGCAATTAGCAATCGTAGATCCTCCCACCAATCCTAGTCCATTAATTAGACCTCTCAAGATTCGCAACTTCATGTACCAAAAAAAGAAAGGATTCGCAACATCCGTAATTAAACCCAAATAATGAGGTTACTTTATAAAACCACTTCCCTAACCGCATTCTCCAAAAGACTCTGGAGCAGATCGGCTATGCAATTCCAAACAGCATTTCCCCTACCACCCATGTAATGCTGACACGTGCCCTCCTTTAATCTTTCCCTCCTCTCCTTCGCCCTTCCCTCCCGCCTCCACCTCTCTCTCCAATGGCAGACCGACTCGCCGGACAGCACGCGTACCAAATAAAGAACCTTGCTACCCATAAAAACAGAAAGAAATCTTCATCAAACGTATAAGGAAAGAAGAGAAAAATCACTAATTTAATCCTTAAAAAGAAACAGAAAGTCCTACTTGTAATCTTTTCTCCTCCCCTACTCCAATCAAATGGTGGAGAAGCGGCATGAGATCCTCCCCCATGGACGCCCACGCTTCCCTCCCCCACTCCGGCCACGACGAGACGCCCATCCTTTTGAACGGCGCTGCCGCCGGCTGCCGCCCGGACATCATCGTCAAGATCGACGGCGACGCCGGCACCCATCCCGTCTCCTTCTCCTCCTCCACCACCACCATCACAACCATTACCAACAACAGCAATAGTAGCAACAAGGTTTGGAGAGAAGCAAGCTACGATTTTTGGGAGGATGAAGTCCTCGGAACGATTGGTGGAAGCCGTTCGGAGTTCAGCTTTGGAAGCCAGAACCAGGACCAGGAGAGCCATGGAGTGGAGGTCAGCGGTGATCCACCGTCGACGCTTCTTCCCGGTGGGAAAAGATCGAATCTTGACGCTGGTTTCGGCGCGAACGGGCCGAGGGGGGCACACTTTTCAAACCTGGACTCTGCTTCCAGAGAGCTCCGCCTCTCGGTCGACGATCCCTCCTCCACCTCCGATGACGGCGACCGGGACGGTGGCGCGGAGGTCACGTCGAATGCCTCCTTCCGGCGGCGGAGCTCGACCCTTCTCCGGGCCAAGACTCGGTCGCGGCTGATGGACCCCGCGCCTCCTCCTCCTCCGCCGGCGGACGACGGAGAGAAGCGCGATCGGTCTCCGAATCCGTCGGAGCAGCTCCGTTCTGGGCTCCTCGGCGGGCCGGCCGACGACGATGACGAGGACCCCTTCTTCGACAAGGACACCCCCGCCGAAGAGAACTTCAAGCGCGGCCGATTCCAGCGGCGCACCATTCTCGAGTGGGCGAGCCTTGTTCTCATCCTCGCCGCCCTCGCCTGCAGCCTCTCCGTCGCCGCCCTCCGGCGGAAGGCCTTCTGGGGCCTCCGCCTCTGGAAGTGGGAGCTCCTCGCCCTCGTCCTCGTCTCCGGCCGCCTCGTCTCCGGTTGGGCCATCCGCGTCGCTGTCTTCTTCCTCGAACGCAGCTTCCTCCTCCGCAAGCGCGTCCTCTACTTCGTCTACGGCGTTCGGAAGGCCGTCCAGAACTGCATCTGGCTCGGCCTCGTCCTCCTCGCCTGGAGCCTGCTTTTCGACAACAAGGTCGAACGCGAAACCAAGAGCACGGCTCTCACCATTGTCTCCGAAATCCTGCTCTGTTTCTTAGTAGCAACGCTTATGTGGCTCGCAAAAACCGTTCTTGTGAAAGCTCTGGCTTCCTCCTTCCATGTGAGCACCTACTTTGAACGCATCCAGGAGAACCTCTTCAACCAGTATGTGATCCAGACCCTCTCTGGTCCTCCCCAGATTGAAATCCAGCACGCCAGGGAGGAGGAGGACTGCTTCTTCACGGAGGTGGAGAAGCTCCAGAGTGCAGGGGCTGCTGTGCCTACCGAGCTCAGATCAGCTACAATGCGGAGCAAGAGCTTGCAGATTGGGAAGAATGTGGGATATTCGAAGACGACCTCGAAGAAGGAGGCTACCGGCCAGAAGAATGAGGGGATCACGATCGACCGCCTCCACAAGCTGAACCAGAAGAATGTATCAGCTTGGAACATGAAGAGGCTGATGAAGATGGTCATGTATGGGAGGTTGATGTTGCTCGACGAGCAGATGCCAAATGCTGGTGCAGAGGATGAGTCAACGACAGAGATACAGAGCGAATTCGAGGCCAAGGCTGCTGCCAAGAAGATCTTCAGCAATGTGGCCAAGCCTGGTGCTCCGTAAGTCTTGCTTTCCTTTTAATTTTGCCGCCATTGTCCCTAAATTCAGCTTGTTAACAATGAGATTCTACTTCTCTTACATGGGAAATGTGGCAACAAAGTGGCCAAAACATATTAACTGAGTCAGACTTCTGCATAAGAAGGGAAATAGAGGTATATATGTGCTAGTGTGGAGACATTTATATATCCTACCACACTATCTTTGACACTGTTACTTGAACTCAATGCCAAGACTACACCAAGGGGTACGGCGGAAGATGCATATTCAGCAAAAAGTCGAGGTTAGGTTCAGGGAGGGGGTTGCATCTTTCGCGCGAAAGAAGGATTCACCCTTCTTTGCACGAATCAACCGTTGGATCGCATAATGCTTGCTTCAAGATCTGAGCAGATGGATGAATGGAATTTCAGTGCTTCGAGAGCTGTGCATAGCGAGATCCAATGGTCAATGTCACAAAAGAAGATCAATTATTCTTTTGCATGAAAGATACAACCTGAACCTTTAGGTTCGTAATGTTATTGCTAAAATATGAAGAGTCAAATTATTAAGCCATTTCTAAGTGAATTAAACCTGTGAAGTGTCTAAGAAACTTGTAACAATGAAAACAAAACAGATCCTGAAGTAGATCTTATGACCTAGAGTGAGGATAGAACACCAAAGGTGATCCATGGAAGAAGAGAGACTGAATGCTTAAATTAGTCATGTATTAAATGCTACTGGGCCAAAAAATGGAATTTTATGTGCTTATACATAAGTATACAGATAGACCATGCTTTAAACATGTATGGGATGAAGTGCCTATTATAGGATGTTTTACTCTCTCTATGGTACCATCTAATTTAAATAGGGAGAAAAATCCATATTATACATGCTTGTTCTAACTTTTGTCGACAAAACTTAATAAAATGTCGCTTGGTATGTACTCAAACTTGAATATCCTTTATAAGATATAACATCCTGGTGAAAAATTGATAACCTTTTCATTAGTATGTAAGTACAATCAAGTTGTTTATATGTCATTTTGCAGTATTAGAACTTGATAGCTCCTCAGAGACCTGTAATTGGTGGATTTGTTGATGGTCATATGCTTAGTGTTCTCAAGAGGAGCTATGATTTTATGTAAGACCATATTTATTATGTTAATTTCTGACTTCCATGTAAACTTTTATGTGGATAACTTTATGATTCTTGCTAGTTTTGTGGAATAACTTGTCAAAATTGACAAATACATATTCTTCTCAAGAAAATGACAAAATCCATATGGCTGATAGATAATGGTATCAACACTTCATAATTGGTACATGAGACATCAAAGCCATCAGGGAAGGGAAACTGTGGTTATTGGATAATGCACAAGGCACCTAAGATTTCTGGCACCATACTGAAAAATACAGAGAAGCAAACCAAGATAAGTTTACTCTCAGAAGATATTTTTGATCTGGATGCAAATAAAACTGTTTTGAGAAGCCTAGACTTTGATTGTTTGGGTACTGAAATTTTCTTTGCTGTGCTATTCCTATTAAGCTAGAATATCTCTAAATTTGGCTGTGGATATCTAACAATGTAGTAAAAATTAGCAGGAAAGATATGTTGCATCCCCCTTTCTCCAGCAAAATTGTTCTATCATTTGATTTCTAATAATCATTATCGGGGCTCAAAATCTAATGACTTGATGTTTGTTATTAGAATAGCAATTCAATGTTATTCGAGTTAGTATCAATTTATATTTTATTCATATTCAATTCATGATCCAGCACTTGCTTTCTTTGTTTGTGTTCTTCTCATTGCATTCTGTAATACTTGTAAACTTTTGCTTAGCTAGTATTGAAATTTTAGAG
The DNA here is from genome assembly GCA_025769935.1 of Phoenix roebelenii. Classification (NCBI taxonomy): domain Eukaryota; kingdom Viridiplantae; phylum Streptophyta; class Magnoliopsida; order Arecales; family Arecaceae; genus Phoenix; species Phoenix roebelenii. Next base: position 561,250 of record JAOXJJ010000003.1, read on the forward strand.
CTAATCTACAAGGTACATCTACTACATAGATATATGACCTATACATTTCTATAGTCATGAGTTATAAATTTTTGCGAATGTTTTAAGGTACATCTACTTGGTAGATCTGATGCGTTTCATGAAGGTAGATGAAGCTCTGAAAACTATGAACCTGATTGAAAGTGATCAAGTAAGCAACAGAGTCAGTAAGAAGTCTCTCAAGAATTGGGTGGTAAGGAATCTTGTTTTCTTGTATTTCTTATACTCTGACCACAAGATATTATGCTATTGGTATAAATAAATGATAAATTAGTATTAAAATGTAAAAAGTTCTTTATGGTTGGTTTCTATTGCAGATTCATGCTTTCAGAGAACGTAGAGCTCTATCTTTCACATTAAATGATACCAAAACAGCGGTGAACAAGCTCCACCTAATGGCAAACATAGTAGTAGTTGTTATTGTGGGCTGTATATGGCTTCTCATTCTAGGCTTTGCGCCAACCCAGTTTTTTGTTTTCATTAGCTCTCAGCTGCTTCTGGTAACTTTTGTTTTTGGAAACACATTGAAGACAGTCTTTGAAGCCATTATTTTCTTATTCGTGACTCACCCTTTTGATGTTGGCGATCGCTGTGAAGTGGAAGGAGTACAGGTAAAGAATTATAACCTGACATGTTACTGGTGTTTTCTTCTGTCTTGAGTTTTGCAAGTCATCAAGAGTTGCTACAATGTTTTTCAGATGGTTGTTGAAGAGATGAATATCTTGACAACGGTTTTTCTAAGGTATGATAACCAGAAGATTATATATCCGAACAGTGTGCTTGCTACCGTACCTATTGGAAATATCTATAGAAGTCCAGATATGGGAGATTCAATTGATTTCTGCATTCATGTTGCAACTCCAGTGGAAAAGCTTGCTGTCATGAAAGAAAGAATAAAGGAGTAAGTATGATAAAAACTTCTTTATCTAAAGATTTGTCCAAAAACTTAACCTACTAGCATGATAAAAACTTCTTCATCTAAAGTTCTGTCCAAATGGTAAGATCTACTTGTCGCTTTAATCTGAAACATAAAACCAAAGGGAATTTGTAGAGTATGTGATTGAAAAATCAGGAGGCTGAAAATAAGATCCATATATGCTCTATGCTAGAAATAGAAGTATTACCCACCCAATATCTGCCAACGACGAGCTATTCCAGAGGAGACTATATTTTTTTAAAAATCTAAGATCACCTTTAGGTTCCTACATTGATAGGTAACTCTAATGGTTTTAACCAAGTCATTTCCTCGTCCATTGAAACATCCAGTATACTTTTTTCTTTTTCAGAATTAAATTTTATTTAATCTTAAACTTGCTATTTATTGCATTTTATTGATTAACATCCAGTTTTTGCTTTTTAGGTTGTTTCAGAGCTTCTGCCTGTTTATTCCTTGACTCAGTCACTAGCATATCCTGTCACCATATGAATCTTGTAGTTTCGGGCACTGATTATATTTTGTCCCTTTTTCTTGATGGAAAAATGAAGGTTATGTTTTGTCCCCTGGTGCTCACACGTTTGAGGCCACTAATTATGCACCCACCTCTTTAGCAGGAAACATACTGTCTTTCTATGAGAAAATAAACCCCTACAAAGCATATATGAATTTGAGTACTTTCCTTCTCCACTTTGCATTGCTCAGTCTCCAAGCATTTGGTATTCCCTGCTTCGCTCGGACCACATCCGCATACCTTGAACAGTTTCCTGTTGCCATGATCTATCATACTTGCTTGTGTAATTTGAATTCTCTCTCTGCTGTAACTATTTCAGGTTTATTGAGAGAAAGAAGGACCATTGGCATCCTAATCCCACAGTCATGCTCAGAGATATAGATGACATGCACAGGTTGAAGGTATCAATCTGGTTGCAGCACAGAATGAATTATCAACAAATGGGAGAGAGATGGAAGAGGAGAGAGCTCGTGGTCCAGGAGATGATTAGATTATTAAGGGAACTTGACATTGAGTACCGGATGTTGCCACTTGATGTTAATGTCCGTCGCATGCCTAATGCATCCTCGATGCAGTTACCATCTACTTGGACAACATGCAGCTAATTGGATAAACTCAGTTCTCAGTTCGAGGTATGGTGTGATTGATGATAAATTAGGCTGAGCTTATATGAACATATACCATGAGGGAGCTTTTGGTTGCTTTCATGGTGGAAATTTTGTCCATTCCAATCTTTCCTTTTTGTAGTTATGTGTTTCTTTTGCATGTACATGGTGCAAATTTCTTGATCTTAGGGCCACCTTGTTGAGAGCCACTGAAATGCACATCCATGCTGAGCCTGCTCTTCTCGTTGAAATGGTGGTTGCTATTTCTCCACTGGAGATTGAGATCCTCCTCAAAAACTCACCATCACTTATGAAACTGAAGTTTGAACTGAACTCCGAAAGATGATCAATATAATGGAGTTCAGACACTGCATGCATCAGAATGTTCCTCGTATTGTCGCCAACCTGTACAGGCCAAAGAAATCTAGAAAGCTATTAACTTTATATTGATTTTTCATACATTATACGTATCAATCTAGAAGAGTACAATCTATGAACTGGAAAACTTACCCAACGGGTCTGCAAATACTTTGCATGAATACAACCCAATCCGATTAGCAAATGGTTGGAGATCCGGATTTAAAGTCATCGACCCAAAAAGAAAACCAGATCTAATCAAGATCGACATGTTTGCCTCCTTAGGCCTAATTGATCGATACTAATCTGAATTAAACAATCTCCAGCAACTACTAGTTGGATGAAATCGTGGCAACTTGTCATCGTTTTAAGCCACTCTAACGTGGTGTCAGGGAGTTATCAACCAGCGGTCCAAGAGCCGGACACCTTCCCGAACGTCCAACCATCCATCTTGTACCCACTCAAGATAAGAGACGTGCTTCCTACTGCTTCCTTCCTTCCGGTTTGGTCAAAGAACAGACACTAGCCTCTGGTTTGAGAATTTTTTTCTACTGTTCTTCCTTAAACTCGCTGAAGAGCGAAGGGAGACAGAGAGAGATGGGGAGTGTGAAGGTGTACGGCCCTCCAATGTCGACGGCGGTGTCGAGAGTTCTGGCCTGCCTGCTGGAAAAGGAAGTGGAGTTCCAGCTCCTCCCCATTAACTTGTCCAAAGGCCAGCACAAATCCCCCGACTTCCTCAAACTCCAGGTCTCTCTCTCTCTCTCCACACGCTTACGCTTTCTTCCTCTCTTGATAGCAATTAACACCTAATTTATTTATCTCCTCTTCCATCTCTTTCTCCAACAGCCCTTTGGCCAAGTCCCTGCCTTACAGGATGATTCGACCACTCTCTTCGGTCCGTACCCCGATCTCCCTCTCACGATAACACTACGTTCTTCTCGGGAATTTTGTAGAAAATGTCCACTTAATTGGCAAGTTTTCAATTTTTCTTGAGAACATGATCCCTTTTAATTTTGCTAGATCACCATTTTGGTCAATGTGCCTCTGTCCTCATAAGTCAATGACTGCGCATTGGTCAGGACAAATGTGTGAGTTTATCTGACCGTTGGAAATAATGGCCCAATAAAACGGGTTATTTTTGCAGGAAACAATAAATATAGGCCATATTTATAAGTATGAAAATCAAATGATCTCCTTCTATAATTTTTCTCGAGAAACTTAACACAATGAGCACTCTTACTGCCGTTATATTTTGAAGACCTGATATGTTAATTATATATGCAAATTCAGATAATAGCTGTTATTTTGCACTATCCATTTAATGAAAGACAGAACTGTTAGTTAGCATCTCCATTGTTCATTAAAATAAATTCTATATTTGAAGTATAAAATACATCATTTTCCTCAAAAAAAATATACAATACATTATTATCTCACAATGTTTTATTTGGCAAACAGTAATGTGCATGAAGGATAGCGTTTGTTATTTTTCCACTGTTTTCTATTAATTTTTGCCATCGTGGCCAGCAGCAGCCACTATAGCAGTTGACACTTTACATCTAAATAAACTCATTGTCGAGTTAAAAGAACAGATAATAATTGCTAATAATTTGTAATAAAAAAGAAATGCTGATATGCATGTCTACGGTGAGGCTAACTGAGCTGCGGACTGGATGGCCATATATGTGGCTAACCACTCTAGAGACACTATTTGGGTTGGGGAGAGGAAGCTATTTAGTGCTTTTCGAGATATAATACATTCTGGCTTTCTTAGATGGATCCATATTATATTTATATAAATCATTCGTTTTTTATTTTGGGAGGAGGATGTTTTAGTTGATGGCATACTTTGCAGAGTCAAGGGCTATCTGCCGTTATGTCTGTGACAAGTTCCCGGCCCAAGGCAATAAGTCCTTGATGGGAAGTGGGCCAAGTGGCCTAGTGGGGCGGGCCTTTGTGGACCAGTGGGTAGAGGCAGAAGCCCAGAACTTCAATCCCCCCAGCTCTGCACTGGTCTTCCAGCTGGTCTTCGTCCCAAGCATGAAGCTGAAGGCAGACCCCGCGGCCATCAGGGAGAGCGAGGCAAAGCTCAAGAAGGTGCTCGACGTCTACGAGCGCCGGCTCGGAGAGTGCCGGTTCCTGGCCGGGAATGAATTCTCCCTGGCTGATCTTTCTCACCTCCCCAATGCCCACTACCTGGTGACTGCCGCTGAAAGAGCCCACCTCTTGACTTCCCGGAAGAATGTGGGTAGGTGGTGGGAGGAGATTTCAGCCAGGCCTTCTTGGAAGAAAGTCGTCGAGATGCGAAAAGCTCCACCGGCTTGAGTGCTTCTTCTTCTAGTATTTTATCTCAAGTTTGTGTTTGTTGTTGAGGTGAATAATGAACTTGTCCTCTGTTGCTCTTGCTGACCATTGAGTTGGATTTGGATTTGTTTTGAGTTCAGAGCTTTATTCGGGTGTTTGAGAATCCTAAGGTTGAAGTTTTCAAGAGCTGCTTCCTCGGTTACACTTGATGTTTATGGTTTCTGGCTTTCTGCTCTCTTTTTGATCATCAAGCATGGAGAATGATTGCGAGGTTAATGAATGCGAAGAGGCTTTGTATGACTATGCCGCTTCGGTAAATCCACCAAGGGCTATAGTTATAGTGATTGTCCTGTTCAAGTAATCATTTCCGAACACCCCATATCGTTTCCCAAGCATATAATTATTCGATTATCTATCGATGGTTTCTTGCCTGATGTCATAGGTTTCAAAGAGGCGAAAACGTTTTTTTTTTATTGGGCCACAAATTAACCTGGATAGATTGATGAGCTAGATTCAACTAGTCCATATAATGTATATAGATTGGACTGAGTTTAATTGCATCAATTAGAAAAACAAATAAGAATTATTGTATTATATGCATTTATTTTATCTCTTCATCCAGCTTATCTACTAATTCAAAATTGAATTTGACCTCTTTCCATATTTTCCAGAGCGGTAGCTAGTTAAGGACTTTATTATAATTTCATTTTCTTTATGAACAAGATCATGTCCCTCATTTTGAATTTGTATACATGCTTCTAAAACTACCTGATTAGCTATATGCATTTCCCCCAACCAAGGTTCGCAATGTCATGATTTTGCCGGTCCGGCTTTATGTTACTTTGTTGCTTCTGAAGGGCTAACTTGAACTTTTCATGGATGTTTCTAATATTATGTGAAATTACAATGAGATCTCCAATTATCCAACAGAAATAATTTATCATTGGCTGAAAAAGTCTGCATTCATCCAGGATTTGCTGAAAGATGCACAAACTAGCAATGGTTCACTTGTATCATAACAACAATTTTTTTTTTTGATTAGCCTTTTGCTGATTAGACCAATAACTTTATATTATAAGTCGGTATTTGAAATAAAGAAACTGCAAGCTTCAAGCATCGCTGTTGAACCAACTAAAATTTGTGTTTTAGTATGCATAGGACATCTTGATTAGAAGACAAAAAAGATTGATTTAATAAACAAGTTGGGATGAGTTAACAAATGAGTTAAAAATATTTCTCTCTCTCTATCTCCTTTTGTTCTCCCCCTTTCAGGGGGATGTACGGTGCAAGACTCAAATTTGAACCTCCTTTAAGGGGAGAATTCTGGAGTGTCATCTTGTTAATATAATTTTAGGAATCACGTAACACACTGTATTACCCATAAATTTTTTCTTTATTAACGTGATTATGTATCAACCTATATTATTTTTTTTGTTAGTACAATCTTATTAAAATAATTTTAGGGATCATATAATAATCTGTATCAGCTTATATTATTTTTCTTATATGAAGTCTGTATACGAGTATATGTAACTTCCGAGATGTATTGAATGGGATGGAACAGAGAAATAAAATTACTTTTTTATTTTTTATTTTTTGTTTTTCGCTTCTTTTGCAAATATTTTAACATCCCCCGCCCTCCCCATTCATCCATCTGATTCAATACTTGAGCGGGCATGGTATTGCCTAATCATTAGCTTACATAATTTGGGTGCAAACAGCAATATCCAGAGTTAGCGAGACAAGGCTCATCGGTTCTGTTATGTCTTTCTTTCTCTTCCTGCATGAACTCACATGCATAACTTCCCTTTTTTGTTGGTCCCACCTTCCTTTAGCAGTGGACACAGTCTTTCTTTCCTTATTTGGTTGTAGTCGTGGATGCAGTGAGCTCCTAAACATGGATGCCCCATTGCGGTACGAAGAAGTTACGCCTTGTTGAAGACTAGAAGCACTGAAGCGCCAGACTCGCATGCAAATTTTTCTTTTCAGCAGCATTTCTCGTCAGGAAAACGATTTATCAATGAGTTGCGCATGGGCTGCTGAAGAAGTTGCCAAGGCAAACAAAACCATAAAAACTTCGGGCTCATTTGATTCATGAAAAAAGAAGGAAGAAAAGTATGGTCAACGGAAAAATAATGAGATGCTTCTTGTTTGGTTGAAGTTTTCAAAGAAGAGAGATGGAAAAGTTGTATTCCCATAAATTATTTTTCCATGAGCCGGAAATCACTCTATTTTTATTTTTTTCAGAAAAGACCCTTCAGCATTAAAGAGGCATTAAAGATCTAATTTTTATTAAGGGTATAATAAGAATTACACATAACTTTTCCAGAAAAATTGATGATCAACCAAACATAAGCACTCTGAAAATCTGTCACTTTTTCATGGTCAGCCAAACATACAAAAATTACTTTTTTAGGTATTCTCTTCCTAAGAATATGCTTGCTAGGAATCATATTTCTAAGCGAAAAAATGTTTCCCGCGAACCAAATGAGCCCTTCGATTTTTCTTGGATGGATATGATTCCCGCGGCCCATGATGCTTTTAGCTTATTGCAAGCAACCATAAGACTTTTTCTTTTGCTGTGCAGTCTCTTTTTTGATTTAATCCTTTATGCTGTCCATCAGACATCATAATTTCAAAAGCCCCTGCCATGATGTACGCAGGATTCATGCTAACTCGTGATTACAGATGTGATTAGACAGGTGATTTAATCATGAGCATCTCGGTATCATGCGCCCGAGAAGTTTTTTTTGCGATCCACCAGCGCATAACTTTTCTAAGTTCTGATTAAATCAATATTCCTTGCTGATGAACCCAAACCATTAAAAGTCCAGTCCACTGTTTGGCTAGAATTTTCATGATTAAAATAATTACGTTTATAATGGTTGCTATTGGTCATCATAATGAAGAAGAACAAATAATAACAATTAAATAGAAACGTCCTATTCATCATATAACTGCTAACGTAATAAATAATTTTTAAAATTAAAAATTAAAAAATAATCTACAGTTATTATAACTTGTTATATACTGAGACGGCGAACTTTGGCCTATACATTGCAATGTTTAAGCCATTTTTCACCCTATTCTCTCTCATTTGTTCTTAAATTTCATTGTCCATTTAAAATAGGTGACACATACGTCAACACACAAACAACTAGGCCTTGAGGTTGGTGGGGCTATGATAGCCTTTAAAAAATGGCTCCAATCTGCGTTATCGTGCAACACCAGAACCAGTTAACTTCAGAAACTCAGCTAATACACGCCCACTAATTCGAGGATTTTCTGAAAATCCAGCAGTTTAAGCTAAACAACATACACTGAAACAGAAGTTTATAAGATGCACACAAAGCCCCCAAGCTATCCCTCCTTTCCCTTTTCCTTTTTCTTTTTCTTTTCTCCTTTTCTTTTTTTTATTCTATCTTCTTTTCTTAATTCTTACCCTTTCTCACTCTGTCCTAGCATCTTCTTTGCTTGCTCGGTGAAGTTTGTAATGACAACACCATTTACATAAAGTCCCAGAGAGATGCAGTAACTGATGTTCCACTGCGACATCTCGTTCATGGCGACGTCACCGATAGTGGAGGTGTACTACTGGAAGCCCGTCTTACCAGGTGTGTCGAGGGTGCTTGCATGTCTCAATGAGAAGGCCGTCGACTTTAAGCTCATTGACATGTACGAGGGCCAGAGAATGTCCCCCGACCTCCTCAGGCTCCAGGTAGCTCATCTCCACCTTAAGAGTTTGAAATTTCGTTCCCGGTCCAGCGAGAGCTCTCTAGGAAGTACCTCGCAATTTGTCGAGCCATTGGATATCCAGTGGCCGCATATAGTAGATGGCTCCAGTTTGTAATGCTTGCAACTTACTCGCTCTGTAATGTCTTCCTCTTCATGAGCAGGCTCCAAACCAAGTCCTTGTCCGTGGGTTTGAAAATGGAAGAGAGTTTCTTTCCGGTAATGCATTCTAATTTTGATTTACATGAATTTCCTCTTCATTCCATTTGTCAGGAAATCAAAAGTCCAAACCATAACCATCTCTGGTCCTGCCAAGTCTTTGATGAGCCTCTAACCAAATACTTCTTAAAATCTAATTTTGTCATCCAGCGAGAAAAAAGGAAGCTAATTTAAGTTCACAAGACCAATCTTAAAATCAGGTAGTTAGAGAGCAATAATCTGCTACATAACAAGCCAATGTTTAGAAACCAAACAGAAACCACCATCCTGTCCTAAATGGCGGATCTTAAGCGATCAAGATTAAGAACTTTTAGCAGGCAAATGTACTAAAAGTGATAACATGAGGTTTACTGTTTCTCAGAATCCAGAGCAATATGCCGCTATATTACAGAGAAGTATGCGGAGCGTGGGAACAGATATCTGCTGGGAAGAGATCTCCTAGAAAGGGCTTGCATCGAACAATGGCTGAAGTCAGAGGAGCAGAGCTTTGACCCTCCGAGCTGGGAACTGGTCTTCCACCTGGCCTTTGCCCCCCTCATAGGCCTCAACAAACAAGACACAGCTCTCATCACCCAGAATGAACAGAAGCTGGCAAGGGTCCTGGATGTTTATGAACAAAGACTAAGCGAGAACAAGTTCCTAGCAGGTAATGAATTTACTCTGGCAGATCTCTCACATCTCCCCAACTCGTACTACCTTGCAGACTCCCAACAATGGGGCTACCTCTTTGACTCAAGGAAGAATGTCAGAAGATGGTGGGAAGATATCTCAGCGCGGCCTTCCTGGTTGAATGTGGTAGAATTACTGAATGAGGTTGATGTGCTGCATGAGCATGCTGATACCGAAGATGCTGCTACATCTCAAGAGCCCCCCACTCTGCTATTTTCTAAATCTCGTGGAACAGAACCTCTCAAAGTAGCCCATATTATCCAGGCTCCCATGACTGTTCAAGCTGTTCCGCAATCAAAGGATAGTCCTGAAAGAGCTCTGACCAAACCAACTGCTCCTCCACCAGATACTACACCGCAGGCTCCTCAATCCACTGCCCCAGCAACAACAGAAGCAGTCCCTCCTCAAACTACTACACCCAAAGCTCCACCTTCTCAGACAACTTTGCCACCAACAGCTCCTCCTCCTGCACCGAAAACTGAACCAGCTCCAGATGCACAGACAACCACCCAGCCAGGTCCTGCTTCCTCTGTTGAATCAAGACCTCAACAAGCTCCTCCCACTAAGTTAGCCCCTGAACCTGAGTCCACCGTTCAGCCCACCACAAGACCAACCTCTGTTGCCGAGCCTGAAAAACAACCAACTCCACCAGCCTCAACTGACCAGCCAAGTCTTCAGCCAACCAACCATTCCGCCAAGCCTACCACAACCCCTCCAAGTAAGTAAACCCATAAACAGAAAAATGCTGAAATGTATTTCTTACAAGCAATTAATCACTCTAATCAATTTTCTCCACCAGCTGAATCAGCACCTGAAGCTGCAGAGACTACTACTCAACCTGCTCCTCCACACTCTCAGTCTGCTCCAGCTGAAACAAGATCTCAACAAGCTCTTCCCACTCGGTCAACTCCTGAACTTGAGTCCACTGTTCAGCCTACCCCAAGACCAGCCTCTGCTACAGAGCCTGAAAAACAACTAGCTCCACCAGCCTCAACTGACCAGCCAAGCCTTCAACCAGCCAACCATTCCACCAAGCCTACCACAACCCCTCCAAGTAAGTCAACCTGTGAACAGGAAAATGCTTAAATATCTTTCTTACAGGCAATTAATCAGTCTATTCAATTTTCTCAACCAGCTGAATCAGCAACCGAAGCTGCACAGACTACTACTCAACCTGCTCCTCCACGCTCTAAGTCTGCTCCAGCTGAATCAAAATCTCAACGAGCTCCTCCCACTCAGTCAACTCCTGAATTTGAGTCCATTGTTCAGCCTACGACAAGCCCAGCTTCTGCTACCGCGCCTGAAAAACAACCAGCTCCGCCAGCCTCACCCGACCAGCCAAGTCTTCAACCAGCCAACAATTCCAGCAAGCCTACCACAATCCCTTCAAGTAAGTCGATCCCTAAACTGGAAAATGCTGAAATGTCTTCCATACAACTAATTAATTAGTCTACTCAATCTTCTCCACCGGCTGAATCAGCACCTGAAGCTGCACAAACTACCACTCAACCTGCTCCTCCACACCCTCAGTCTGCTCCGGCTGAATCAAGATCTCAACAAGCTCCTCCCACTCAGGCAACCCCTCAACCTGAGTCCGCTGTTCAGACTACCTCAAGAGCATCCTCTACAACCGAGCCAGAGAAACAAGAAGTTCCACCAGCCTCAACCGACCAGCCAAGACTTCAACCAGCCAACTATTCCACCAAGCCTACCACAACCCCTCCAAGTAAGTCAATCCGTGAACTGGACAATGCTGAAATCTCTTCCATACAACCAGTTAATCAGTCTACTCAAGCTTTTCCACCAGCTAAATCCGCACCTGAAGCTGCACAGACTACTACTCAACCTGCTCCTCCACGCCCTCATAGCACCCAGGATAAGTCGCAATCAAATTCACAGCCAGATAGTGTTACCCAGTCAGCTTCTCAACCTACACCCACTGCCCAGTCAATCACTCAGCAAGCTCCTGATATGCAGTCCGCTGGTGAACCTGCTACGAGTGATCAATCATCAGTCCAAACAGTTCAAACTGCATCAAAGACTCCTACCACTGAGTCCACCAGTGAATCATCTTCTACTTCCCAGTCTACAACACAAGCAGCTCCCATTTCTCAGACTGCCACTCAACAAGATCAGACAGCATCCGATGTGAAGTCTAATCCTCAACCAGCCTCTGCTGCTCAGCCTTCCCTGAGTACACCCCCTACTGCTGAGATCGCCAGTCCACCAGCCAATACTGCTACCAACCTAACCCCTCAACAAGATCCCAACACCCGGCAAAAGCCTCGGCCTGATCTGAATGCTCAGTCAGACACATCAAGTACGCTAAACCCGCAACCAAGTCAGAGTACCCAGCAAAGCTCTGAGACAGATGTGAATGTTTCATCAAAAGATAAACAAGATTCTGCTGGAAACCAGTCAACACCTCAACAAGCCACTCCTAGCAGCCAGCCACCGGACAATACTGCTGAGACCATGACTCCACCATCCAGTACTATGAAGTCTGGTCCTCAACCAGCAAGTACAACTGCCAACCTAAGCTCTGAAACAGATTCCAACATCCAGACAAAGCCTCAGCAAGACCTGAATGCCCAATCAACCACATCTGCTACCTCAAACCCACAACCAGGTTCAAATACCCTGCAAAACTCTCAAACAGATTCAGATGTTCCATCAAAAACTAAAGAAGATTCTGTTGGGACCCAGTCTAAACCTCAACAAGCTACTCCAAATACTGAGCCCATCTTCCAAACAGAAACACGTACTCAGTCAACATCTCAACCAAAAGAAGGGGCTCCATCAACTGTTCAACCAAACTACAATGATCAGCAAAACCCTCAAACAGCTGCTCCTAATGACCAATCAAAACCACAACAACCAGATTCTATTGCCTCATCAACTGCTGAACCAGATTCCGGTCAGTCTACCTCTCAATCATCAGCTGCTAGTGGGCTGACCCCTCAAACCAGCCCTACTGGCGAGCAAACCAATAAAAAAGATTCTTCCACTCCTACAAAGTAACCAGCCTCTGCAGTCTGCTATCTAGCAAACCACATTGAATCGTGGCTTTGCATTAGTCAAACTCCATTTCCATCACTTTGTCTCCATCAGGTCCTTCTTCTTCTACTCCTTGATCATCTGCAATCCAATTTCAGTGGCCCAAATAATCAGATCATTTTGAGTTATGTGCAGAACCTCTGCTCTTCTATTTTCTGTTACCATGGTGTTTGCTTTCAGAACTTCTATATATCGGTTTGTTTTGTGGAATGTTATGATGTATATGTTAAGTTTGCTTGATCAGAAGCAAGTCTCTGTTTCAATAAGCGATGTATGCCAAGAGTTCACCTTCACTCTGAGGATAGCTAAATTGGGAGTGTAATATTAGACACTATACCTTTCATGTTTTGCATAGTGTGGTGAAAGAAAATGTATGGTGCTGAGAAATATTTATTTTACTTCTCTTTTTTATGTAGGAAGGCCGGTTAATGGAAAACCTTTATGAATAACGGGAGAACCCTTTCTCCCTCCTCTTCCAGATAAGATTCTAGAGTATTAAGGCAAGATAAATACATCCATAATTACAGTACTGCATTTATCGACTCATAAAAAAAAACAAAATTGATTGTAAAAAAAAAATCAAATTCAAATCATTTTATCACCGATAAGATCTTGGCTACTTATAAAGTACTTCGTGAATCAGTCACGTTGATCACACATACTGAATACTAGTATTAACAACTGTTTTCATATTGTTCATGAAGGAAAAAAATTTAAATAGGTCCTTACAGAATTCGTAATCCTTTCACTTAATATGCCATCAAATTTGTGAAGGTATGAGCCAGTCCTACACCGATATAAAGCAGAATTCTTGCATGTGTTTCACAGAAATTACTAAACTTGTCAAATTTGCAAATAAATCAAATTTGTTAGATAATTTTTTTAAAAAAAGGAATAGAGGAGAAGACCGTGTTTTTCAATGTCAGGCTAGATCAAGCAACTGTTGAGTTCAAAATTCGCCGCTTCGGTACCGGACTCCGTATTGGTGCTACATTAGTATTGTGAGTATTGTGTTGGTATGGTATTGTATGAAATCTTTTCGGCAGATTGAGTGTCGGTACGCCTCCCATACCGGGTACCGTTACCGAACTGGTATAGTACGCCCTATACCGTCCAGTTCGGGCTGGTATGGCAAACCATGGTTGAGTTGACGCTAGAAAGATATAACTTTATAACATCCATTGTCTCTTCTACGGGGAGAAAGGGATAAATCTAAAATGAGATATATTGCACTTGCTATTTTGATGGCTGCAGGTAATAGCAAAACTTGATAAAGAAGAGGAAGAGGAGCTGCAGACTTCAACAACTCTGTTTATGTTTCAATGATTTGGCTCGATGTCATAACTGACAGGAAATATTTGGTTTTAGCTGATATCATAGGCTCCAAATCAGGCTGAGTAACCTATTCATGACCATCATATGAGTTCCATGCAGAAAACTTGCTATCTAAATCTACCTGCACAGTGTCATTTTATAATGAAGAAGAGAACATTCTATTTTGATGGCTGTAGGTAACAGAAAAACTTGAGAAAGAAGAGGAAGAGGAGCTGCAGACTTCGACAAATCAATTTATGTTTCAGAAGATTTGGCTCGATGTTGTAACTGAGAGAAAATATTTGGTTAACTGATATTGTAGGCTGCAAATCAAGCTGAGTAACCAATTCACGACCATCATAAGAATTCCATGAAGAAAACTTGCTAGCAAGATCTACTCATGCAGTGTCATTTTATAATAAAGAAGAGCAACATGAAGACTAACCTAGCATGCATCAGTGCAAAATAAGAAGAAAACAAACAGGTCAATGGAAGCAGTAAAATGATCTCTAAATTTGCTACTGTGATATCATTTCACAAGAACTGTTAGTTCATCATCCATATATGGCATCATTTCAGAAATAAATGGTCTGAAATGAAAGATTAAGAATCAGAATAATCAATTACCATAGCTTACAAGCAAATCAAGGATTTATAGGGCAAGATAATGCACCTACAAGCCGCTGTAGCACAAGCTGTCAAATGGATTGAGTTAGATAGTTCATTACTAGCATAACCAGTCCCGCATCGCCTTTCCCCGTGCTACAAATCGACCAGCATTCTTCCTATCTATCCTCATCGAGCTATTCAACTGAAACATCATCTCTGAAACCAGCATTTTCACTGGAGATTCCCCAATTTTATCACTTTTCTTGCCCGATCCACAAACAACTGAGATTTCCAGAGGAACAACTTCATCCACCCTGAACCTCATTCTCAGCTCCTCCATCCACTGCAATAAGATCACATACGCAGAAGACACATGAAACCCATGCAAGTCCAACTTCCCTTCATTAGGAGACCACTCCAAAATGTCAACCAAAACTGATGACCCAACCAGCTCCCTAACCAGCAATGCTTCATCCGGCGACAGAGAATCCTCCTCCACCTTCTTGACCAAAGCCGCAATTGAAAGAGGATAATGCTTAGCATCCTGTACTATTGAAATAATTGTTGGGCATGAATTCAACACAACGTTAAATGTCCGAATTGAGAAACCAACACCCAATTTCTTCATCTTCCTAATCCAAGAAACCATTTCGGCAAGCTCCCCATGATCACCATAGCAAGAAAGAACAACATTGGTGCAAACCGTGTCGACGGCCAATCCAGCATCCTCCATTATCCCAAGAACCCTTCTCATCTCTGCGAAAGACCCCAACTTCCCGTAGCTCTGCAAGACCAGCCTGAACTCAAAAGGTGAAGGCCTAAATCCTAGCAAAGCCATCTCCTTTAGCTTCTCCTCGGCATCAACCGGCAATCCCATCGAGCAGAGGGCTTTAATCATCGATTCGTAGGGCTTCCTCCTAGAGCACGGCATTTCACGCAAACGAAAGTAGAAATCAAGAGCCAAGTCCTTCAATCCGCGCTCGGAGAAGGCCTCGATGAGGTCGCAGTAGAAGAGGGAGATTTCTAGATCGGAATTAAGCCTGGAGACCGATTCCGAGATTAGGCTTTCAGCCTCGGCGGCGCGGCCCTGGTTCACGAGCACGGCGGCCATGGCGGCAGCGAGCTTGGGGTTCCATTTGAACCAAATGGCCTCGCTGATTCTTCTATAAATCTACACAAAAATGAAAGCTTTCTTCAATTTTCTAAAAGATTTTGTTACCGTGGATAATTTGAGGGAGAACGAGTCGGGGAATTACCGGGAGGGAGAAGGGGGAGGAGAGGGAGAGGAGGCGAGAGAGGGTGTGGAGGGCGGTGGACTTGGAGGAAGCGGCGACGAACTTCCGTATGAGGCGGTCGGCGGCGGAGGGATCTGCGGCAGCGTCGAGGGATGAGAGGAGGCGGTGTGTACGCTGGCCGCCGCCGTGACCGTTGCGGAGGGCGCAGCGAGGGCCGGCAGCAGCCGGCGGGGAGAGTAAGAAGCTAGCCATTATCCAGCTTAATTGTCCAGGCCAGTTTTTATTTTCTTATTTTTAGACACTAGAAGTGGGCCGGGCCGGGCTATGCCCTTATCTGGACCTGGACCAAATTAAAGATAATTTAGGCCTGAGCCTGCCCTGAGCACTGAATTACTCATTTGAACCAAAAATAAATCCAGCCTGGACCGTTGAAGTTTAATATTTAAAAATATCCCTTCACAGCTCTCTTCTACAATACAAATAAATGATACATAATATATTATGCTCAGCTAAACTCATTTTAATTTGTCTTTTATTTCTTCATATTCTTTCTAAATAACAATATACAAAAATAAGATTCGGGCCTGAATTTGGGCTCCGTTTCGGGTTATACCAATGACATACATGAGCCCCGCCTCAAAAATAAATATGCTCTACATTTAAGCTCAAATTCGATCGGAACTCTTTCGGACCTAGCTCGAATCTCGGCCCGAGCTCATTTTCAGCCCTATTTTTAGTAGACCCACGGGTGGGCTGAATCGGGAGCCTAGCACAGCTAAAAATATAATTAAAATTAGTGCTTACAAAATTTATTTTATTTATATTTGAACCTGTTTAAAAGTCTACCATCTGGACCTATCCCTAATCTGATTAAAAAATTATCCAAAAATCCCAAACTTGTTCCATCAAAAAATGGTAAATCCGTCTGGTATCCAAACTCGTCCATTATTCAGGTTGGATTATTTAGATACCCGAACCCGCCCAGTCAATTTTGATATTATATAAATGAGAATCTAGAAGTGGTATGATACGCTATAGTCATGAGTTTGGCATTCAAGAACAATTCAGCAAGGTTTACTGTGAATTATTGAGAGAATAAATTTAGGGAAATGAATGCTTCAAACAGGAATAAGTTCACATATATAAAATCACTACAAACAGCAAGTGAACCTTCTTGGTTCGCTGTTTTTATATCAAAACTCCGAACAACCAATACTAAGTTTATATATATATAACCACTACAACAAGCAATAAGTTCCAATATATAATAATAAGAGTGACCAACAATAGCCTATACAACCAGCAACAATCTACTTTATTCAATAACAAACAAACAAAAGCCTCCCAAATAAAATTCCAATACCACATACCTTGATGCAGGATTTACACCCCGTCACCAGCATAGCTCCCCACCAATCCAAGCAGCAAAAGAGAAAGTGTTCCTCAGAAAGTATTGTCCACTTTGGGGGTCGAGCATACCCGGAGCCCTCCTCACGGTTTTACCCCACAAAAGGTGACTCCTGAGGAAAGGGTTATTGAACCCCCATTTAAGGCACAAATCTTTCCGCTACACGATCAATGTGGGACTAAATTTGGGAACCCTCCCACAACACAGCCCCCAGCAAGAAGATCATGTGCCGGGTTAGAGTCTCCTTCTCCGTGGCGCTGGTCTAATGCAGGATTTACACCCTATCACCAGCATAGCTTCCCACCGATCCGAACAGCGAAAGAGAAAGTGTCCCTCAGAAGGTATTGTCCGCTTTGGGGGTCGAGCGTACCTGGAGCCCTCCTCACGGTTTTGCCCCACAAAAGACGCCTCCTGAGGAAAGGGTTATTGAGCCCTCCATTTAAGGCACAGACCTTTCCGCTACACAGTCAATGTGAGATTAAATTCGGAAACCCCCCACAACATACCTCAAGCACCAAAGCAAGTTCCTCTTCCCAAGCAAGCCACGATCTCAAACCCTATCCCACATATCACTGAAAAGGAAAAAGAAATGAAAAGAAAAAGAAGCGAAAAGAAAAGGAAATGATCATTTTATGTGGGAAGAGGTCCCATCTTTCAATTTTTTTCCATTTTTCCTTCGTTTTTTTTTTTTTTGTTTTTTCCTGCATTTTTCCCGATTTTTTCTTGGTTTTTTCGTTCCTCAACAGCCTCAATCAGGTGGAAGCGGTAGAATAGGGAAGCCTGGACGGTGGTTGGGGTTTTGAAATAAGCATATGCAATGACATCTGTGCATCTGATAGACATTAAAGTTACAAATCTTATTGTTATTATTTAAACTATTGATTTAATTAAAGTTAAAAAATATTAATGTTATTATTTGTTAATATCCGGTATATAAGATTTATGAACATCTAGATAGACATCAAGAGCTTGCAGTGAAATACTAAGATATTTGTTGACAGGGATATAAAAGTTAAAATATTTATAGTGAATCAATAGTTTTCTTGATCCTAAATTCTTTGTCGGAATAGCCATCCAAAAGAAGAGGCGAAGTAGCACTTGCAAAACGTCCGGAGGAGCAGACGATTCGAGCCTAGTGATGGAGGTAGGCAGCGGCGCTCTTCCCGGATTTGCCAACGAGTTCGAGGATGTCCCGTTGCAGGAGCTTGGTCTTTGAGGGCATCCTCAGGCTTGTCAATAAGGAGCTAATTTTCCATTCTCCTTCTATTGTTAGTGCTTTAGGGTGTCCAGGAGCGGCTCAGGCTCTATTTGAGAGAGCTGTTAGCAGTAGAGCTTTTGGAAGTAGAGCCGTTGGAAGTAGAACTTTTTGAAATAGATTTTTTATAAAAAGTTGTTTGTTGTTTGGTAACTACGTTTATAAAGTTCTGTGACACTTTAACATGTATTTGATAAACAAAATGAGAAAATATTTTTATATGACAAAATTATCATAAAGGACATTGTATATTATACAATAGAGCATAATAAAATATATTATATATTAATTTATAAATATGTGATATAGTATAATATTACTGTAATGTAATATAATATGATTATAATATAGTAATATAACATTGTATACTATGCAAATGATTAGAAGTCAACCACTTGAAATTAACATACATTAGAGGACCCCCTAACTCCATTTATTCAAAATCTGGTGCAAAAATCATATACAGGATCAGATTGTTGGATCACGCATGAGCAACCTTCTTCAACTACAAAATGAGGCTTTTTTAAAATGAATACAGTTGTTTGGCTCAAAAGAATGAGTACAGTTATTGACAAACAAAAACAATCAGATTATTAACAAGCTTACAGCAAACGCTACTTAATATTGGATATAAGGTCCAGAAAAATTTAGGCAGCCCAAATAAACTAATTACATCATAAGCATTTTTTGGTTGAAAATGGAGGTTAATATAAGATGTTGCTAATGATAAATCAGCATCGTGAAAATGTGTCTTTGAATTTAGAATTAATTAACATGGGAAAGGAGGCTTAAACAAATGAATGAGAGTACTCAATGTCACATGAATAGTAATGGAGGATGCAGTAGTTCAAGCAAGTTCCATTTTAACATCAGTATGCCAAGATAATAAATTAAATTATGTGATAACTTGAGCTCCAAACACATGCATAAAATATTTATCCAATGAAAATAAGGAAAACCAGAAGAACAGCTAATGCATTATGCAATTGAAGAAACAACACCGCCAAATTATTAACATTTGCAAGGACAAAATAAACACTGAATTATTGCATGAGATTAAAATTATGATCCAGAAATTCCCAGTTACTGCACAAAACCTTTGGAGAGTTCCATCACTCTTCATCAGTTGTTTCATGCCTTCCAACATAGTAATGTCATCATAAAATTGATGAGAGAAAGAATGAGAATTTTTCAAAACATGCAGACAAGACATTCCAACAGTAGAAATAAATGTATTTTCTGTTGGGGTAGTTGAGGAACCTTCAAACCTTTCATGAGACTAGATCCACAGTGCATTTCCTATATATTTTGTAAGGATATATTTTTGAAAGGTTTCAGTTGATTTCTTCCAAACTCCTATTATTGCAAGGTACATGTTGTAACTATTAGAACAAAACTAGAAAATACAAATCACTAGATTCTTTCCCTAAATATCCAAACCACCTCCTCTGTATGAATCAGTAAGTTCACAGTGAATGTGCCATTGGCAAGAGTGGAGAAATTTTCTAAGCTTTGGCACCAGTGGCTAAAATTTTCTAAGCCTTCAACTGATTATTCTCATTTTCATCTCGAATTAAAGTTCAATGATCTTTTGCATTTGATGCCTTATAGAGTGAAAAGCTCATCAAGTAGGTATCGCTGTAGCAAAAGAGTAAAGAGAGTTTTTTAAAGGCATTAGCTAGAAAAAAGGTGGGGCTCTACTTCTGCCTCTTGTACTCACATAATTGAAATGTAAGTCTACACATCACAAACTATGCAAATCGAAAACCAAATAAAGCATCATTACATAGTAATAGTTGCCTAACAAAAACAACAAAGCAAATATTATTCGAACATTTAGCAAGTTATGACAATGACATATCAAACAAAAGAAAAGTGTTAATCTAAGAAGGCCAGCAGGTTGATGGAAACCAATATAACTTCTTAGTTGTTTGAGACTGTCAACTTGAATGCAGGCACCTGCCTCGATCGATCATGAGCAGGAAAGATATCATGCTTAATGCCTCATCAAATATCAATTATTGATTCAAATACAAATGATTGTAGCTGGATGAATCACAAGCTCCACTGAAAAGCGGGGAAGGAAGCGCTAACAGCCAACAAACCAAGTCTTTTTTCGCATTTAGTGCTTCTTAGATAATTAATGTACTGAAAATATAATTCTAATTTAAAAAAAAGAAAAAAAGAAAAAGGACAACCAACGAACATGGCATAAAATAGGTTCATACATTCAAATTAGGAGAATGCAGTTCACAGTAGGACCCCAAACGAGATCCTTGAAAACATAATAGCACAGTAACTTGACACAAATGTTGCATGATAAACACGGTAACTTGACACAAATGTTGCATGATAAACACAGTAACTCGACACAAATATTAAAAAGGATGCTACCTAAACTTCGACTGCATCAAGCATCCCCCTTGCTAATTAAGATTGGGGGAAACCAACCACGGCATCTTTGGCTTAGACCTCGGCAACTCAATCTTCTCCTCCTCGCTAAAAATAAATATATCTTCAGTATTGTACTCCTCTAGGCTGAATACATCGATGCAGTCAACACTAACGTATTCCATGCCTGCTAATTGCTTGTTGTAAGTGTCGGCGAAATAGATGCAATTCCTTCTAAACCCAGGGAAATCTTGAGCCGAGATGGAGAAAGAGTGACCGGGTCCCAGGAACACAACCCGATCGCCAATGCTATGAACTCGATACACTTGCACATACCCTTGCTCATCGTCCAGATCGCGCAGAATATCGATCTTATGAACATGGAACAACTTGGTAATCCTGTCATTCCGGTCAGAAATTTTGTAACCCTCACCGATCAGCAGGAGGTCCCCCGCCGAACCCACCAAGTACGCCGGTCTGCATCTGGGCATGCCTCTAAGTCTTGCTACTGTCACCCTCACTGGCAGGCTGCTGAAGTCGAAGCGAACCAGCCTGTCATCGGAAACTACGGCATAGAACTGCCGCTCGGGAAATGGTATGAAGTCATAAAGAAAACATACAGTGTTGCCGGGGATTTGTATCCTGGTCCATGATGCGTCTCCCAGCTGACAGAAGTAGAAACGGTACGGGGCGTTGGTTTTGATAATGACGAGCACGACAGCGTGCGGATCGAGAGCAGGATCCGAAGATAGTGCAGCCTGGTGCATCATCATCTCCACGAATTCTTCTTCCTTAATGTTATCTGGATGGTAACCACATAATAATGCGAGAAGTTCTGGGGCTGGGACATCATCCAGTGGTAGGATATCGAAGATGCCCGGGGTGGCGGCGAGAGGAGGGAGGGGGATCTCGGCCCCGGTGAAGGGGTTGAGGAGGGAGGGATTAAATCTGTAGTCTAGAAGGAATATCCATCCAAAAGAAGAGCCAAAGCAGATCTTACCGCGAGTCATGTTGGAAACCTGCGGGAGGTTATGAGTGAAGAAGGTGGCAACGTTGAAGAACCGGCCGCGACTGCCATCGGCGGTGGGGGACAGCATCAGGAAAGGGGGCTGAAAGGGGAGATGGCGGGGGTGAGGGGTAAGGTTTGAGAACAAGGTTTTGCAGGTGGCCCGGAAACGGAGGTAGGCGGAAGCGCTCTTCCCGGATTTGCCGATGAGTTCGAGGATCTCCGGTGGAAGCTTGGTCTTCGGGCGCGTTATCAAGCTTCTCGATGAGGATGAGGAGTTCTTTGCCAGTTTTCCTTCCATCTTAGGGTTTTCGCTGGTGCTTGGGTTCAATGAAAGTGGGCGGAGGGGCTGTAAAATAGAGAAGAGTGCAAGCGCGCAGCGCGTGGTGGTAACTGGTAAGAGAAAGGACAGCAGAAGTTTCGGGAACGTGTCTTCTTGCCAGGGGAGCAGCGTCTTGGACTAGGGACCCAACAATCGTACCAAGAGAGTTCTACTCCATATGGCACGAGGACATTGGTCCCATGGCGTGTTCTGCGCCAGGCCACCCTACACACGTGGCCATGGCATGTTTTTGTTGGCCGCAAAGGAGTTCCGTTTAGGGCTGGTGCACGCTTTTGGTGCCCATCCGTGTGAGGTGAAGGGAGCGTGACGGAAATCTGTTGGTCATCACAAACTGGGGTAGAGACCCGTCCTTCACACGTGGGAGGGAATGTCGACCATTTGATCCGGGGCTTTTAACATTGGGCATCCCGCTTGAAAGACCAAGATGACCGTATTTTATGCTGCCCAGGATAAATGGTTACAGAAAACAAATATATATATAGTATAACATCTTAAATCATATGTGAGATCATGTGGGATTACAATCATAAAGAATAACAGGCATGATGAAAAGCTTGATGAAAGTTACAAATTAATAGGAAAAAGAAAGGTCATCTGAACAATTAAAATGATGTGAATTGCAGCAAGGTTGGAACGATCAATAAAAGATTTAGTGGATACTTCCAGCAAAGTGCACTAGACAGCTTGCTATTCTGCCTTCAAATCGGAGTATGTGAAATGAAGAGTGCGAAAGACAAGCACCTGCATAACAAAAGTAAAGTACTACCTGAAACATGTAAAGTCATTACCTAAGTAATGGTGCTAAGAGTACGCATGTTTCTTTTCCATTCATATAGTCAAAATACATAATGGCTGTGCGATTGTTTTATTTAACCATCATGATTTTAAAAAGACATGCATAATAATTTGAGTACCTTATATATACAAGCTGCAACAACCTAAAATCTCATCCAAAAAGACTAGCTGATTAAAATATTATTTAGATTTATTAGTTTTGTATAGCTATCCAAAATTTATCCAATGTATAGCTAATGTAGGACTAAATATACATCCTTCCATATCTTTGTACACTTCTCACGTTTAAGACTTAGTATCTTCAGCAAGCTAAGCATCTAAATCCAATCAAATTCGATTAGAAACGTCATAATTGGTCTGCGATCAGCTTCAAAAGGGTCGTATTGCAGTGTCCCCTATTTCACATAAGTCATGGATTATATATGCTCTAATACCATTTATAACAATCCAAGATCTCATCCAAAAAGACTAGTCGGAAGCTATATTTGGGTTTCTTAACCTTATACAAGTACCTAAGATCTCCCAACGCATAACTTATGTGGGACTAAAAATATACTTGCATGAGTTCTCATAGATCCTGAGTTGCTAAAATAGTACCAAAGTAGACCACGCTCATGGTCCATGTGAACTAAGCGATACTCTAGCATGATCCCTTTGAGGCTAACCATGGACCGATTTTGGTGTTTGTGATTGAATTTGGACTCTTGATGAAGAAGTTCGAGCTTAAATGGGAGGGGAGGTGAGGACATGTGTTGGCATGTTTAGTCCAATATCGAATATGTAATGGATAGATCTTGAGTGCTTATATAGGGCCAGAAATCTAAATAACATTTTATGGTTAGCCATTTTGGTAAGGTTTTGAGTTATTACAAATAGTATCAGAGCAGACCTCACTCATAACCTATGAGGACTGGAGGATACTGTAGCATGGGCCTATTTGGAGCTGACAATAGATTGATCATGGTATTATAATTTGATTTAACTATATTTGGTCCCCTAGTTTGGGAAGAATTACTAAGACTTAAAGGGAAAAAGTATGTAAGGACTTATATTTGTATGTGTGTAATCTCATATCAATTATATGCTAGAAAGATCCTGAATATTTATACAGAATCAAAGAATCCAAGTAATACTTCCCAGCTAGCTTTGGATAGGATCCTAAGTTGTTACACAAGCATCCGCAGGGTAAATGTAAACAATAAGTACTTGAAGGCACATGAGGTCAAGTATGAAGTATTCACATATGCAAGAAAAAGAGAAACCTCGAGCCTTAGCTTTAGACTAAAACTCATGATTGTATTTTTTGGGTGATAGTACAAAAGATCAAATTAAAAATCAAAATAAGTTCTTTTAAAATTTTCAGTCAATTGAATACATATATAGTAATATCTAGTTTCTTGTCATCAAAAAACTTGTGAAAAATAAGAAAGAACAATTCTTTGTTGTTCTTCCTAAAACATTTGAACAGAACAACCTTCAATTTTTGCATGGGTAAGCTGCATAACTGTATTTCTTTTTTGTCAAGAGATCCACCATCGCTTTTCGTGCAAAAAGATACAACGAGAACCCTATGTGTTTGGATGCCAGAGCATCCAATCTGGCGGCAAAATATGCTCTTTTATCTATTTTAACCAAAAAAGGCATGGGTTTGAGGAGAAGTTATGCAACGGGGAGGGAATGTTTAACAATAATGGGAAATTTTGATCCTTAGAAGTCTGTTCAAGAAAAATTACTTCAAATGGAACCATTAATCCCGTTTTTTCAGGGTCATGAACTCGTGATATATAGTTCTGATCTCAGTAACTCCTCCTCTTCACCTGTTTCCCCATCCTCTTCTTACTTTAAAAACTAGTTAAATCTCATCAAATGAAAAATGGAGCAGGCCTTTCAAACCGAGTAATTCGATGCTAAGCTAAATCGATCCATCTCAAACAACGGAACTCCCCTCTACTTTGTCCTTCCTCATGATTATTTTGGTGGAAGGCATCTTTTAGGCCTTTTAACGACGTTAGTCATAATTTGTAATTCTTCGACCTTCGAACATAGTGGGGACGGAATTTCGAGCAGGCACCCGTGGGTAGGGCTGTTAACGGGCTGGGCCAGTGACCGAGTTTGGGCCGCTTGTCACCACTGTAGGCCGAGTCGAAATTGAGGCTTTTGGTAACGGGAATGAAAGATCACCATATTCGAATGAAGGATATGCCACTAGCATCTGCTCTGATAAGATGAGCAAGATCGGGAGGAAAAGTTTGAGTCCAAACTGATTCCAACTGCTTCATGCTAGCGAAATTGGCCGGATGATCTGCTACTTGGTCGGCTTCACGCAGAACATGGTAATAATTTGTGGTCGCCTTTTGGTAACAGTTAAACATCAGCCCATCTCAGTTGGCTTGGGCTTGGGCCTGACCCAGAATAGACCAGGCCAGGCTAAGGCTGATTTTAGGAGTAGGGCTTCCCGGCCCATCGGCTCGCCGGGCATGGGAAGCCTCCAAGCACTGATGCAATAATACTGAGGATAAAAACCATTCAGGTTGCTGATAACAAGTTTCATGCTCTAGTAGTTTGAATTTGCTGCTGGTCTTGAGATCAAATTTTTCTACATCTGTTTTTTGGCCAATCTTTGGAATCCTTTGTTGCTAACATGATCATCTGAAGCAGGGAATGTTTATTGTCCAAAGAACAAAAAAAATAGAGACCTTTCCCATGTAAAGGTTGATCTTCTGTTTTGGGTTGTAATTGCCTAGTTTTTTTTTTTTGGTAACTTTGTAATTGCCTAGTTAACTGCAAGCAATTATATAAGATTAAGAAGTAGCGAAGGTGGATTTGGAATTCTTGATCCTTGGCATTTAAATGCAACTCTGTATGACAAGTTGGGATGGCACATCCTAAATGATGACTTGGATCAAAATAATCCTCTTGGCTTTTGCTTTTTTTTTTTCCAATTTTGAGGGTTTAGTGGTACAGAGCACCAAAGAATCCTCTTGGCTTATTACAGAAGAAGGAAAAGTTGCCTTGTGCTTAAGAGCCTCTGCTGTTTACACTGGAGCAACCTCGAAGGTCCTGGACTTTTCAGGTAGATTGTCTTCGCTTCGCATTGGACAAAATCTCAGTCAAACTTTCAAAGAATAGATGGCATGGTGTGGCTACTTTGGTCGTAATCGAGGCTAAATTGGCTTCTCATTAATCGCAGTCCTCTGGTGCTTAATCTATCTCCTTGCTCTCTTTCTAAATAGCTTCAAGAAATTTATTATAGCACAAAGAATTTCTTCATGCATATGTACTTCCAACCTATACAGACATCTGCTTGCTGATTATTAGCTGCTAATATATAATTTTCTTTCTGCGAAAGAGGCTAACTACCATTAGGAGGAAAAATGGGATGATGACAGGTTGAAGTATTTGTGCCCAAAACCATTATTAGGAAGCTGCCCTCATGTCTCATTTTTCCACCATGGAAACATATACACCTCTAAATGTCCCAGCCAGATCATTTTCACTGCTCGGTTGGGAGTCCATTCTGTAGCCATGCTGAATAACCACCTCCAATGTCTGTAATGCTTGTAAAACCCTGAGGGAAATGAAGGCGTTTGTCAGTTTAGTTTAGCACAATCAACATACTTATCACCATGACCAACAGTAAATATTTAACTAATAAATATAATGACTATACTGCAACAATCATATAATTTCTTGCCAATGATAGAGATATATTTCATGTTGAACATCTTTGATCTCATCAATATATGGTGTTGTTAATTGCAAATTAACTGCTATTGATTGTTCAGAAGCAAAGCAGGTCAGCAAATTATTACTTACAGCAGAGGATAGTTCAGCTGCAGCCATGAGCGATCTTCTCCCACTCTCGCATCCCTACAGGAAAAAGGAAGAGAATTGCCAGTAAGGAAAAGCCAGAAATCCAGTAGCATAATTTAAGGGCAAAGAATAGAAACTTAATACTTGCAGACTTACAATGATTATCTCATCATCCTCCTCAAAAACTTGCAACACTTCCTTCAAGAAGTTAGGATTTTTCCTAATCCCTACACCGAAAAAGGATGGAATGTAAATGAGAAGCTACTTGCTAAAAGGTGATCCACATAGGACATAACAGATATGAGACAATTTCTCAGCCAAAACAATTGTAGGAATGTGATGATAAAACCTGCTGCAATACATTTTCCACTCAAGATTTATTTTAAGGATTTTGATCTAAATTGCAAACACTGCCTACCCAATAAGTAAGCTGCTAAATGACTTGCTCCAACAACTGTGTAAAATGTGAACCCTGCATAAGAAGCATTGTTATATCCACAGGCTTACACATGGCGAGTCACTTGTTTATATACCATCTTCCACTGAAAACTTGTTCTTAAGGATATTATCTAGAATTGCGAGTACTACGGTACCCAATAATTAAGCAGCAGCCAAATAACATGCCTTGAAAACTGTATAGAATGTTAAACCGCATAAGAAGCAATGCTTTATCCACAGGCTTCCGCATGGTGAACCACTTATTTATACACCCTTCTGCTTCGATCAAGATGTGGAGCAGTGGGCTTCAAAGTTTATTGCTTGAATATTATTTGTAACTAGACTACGTAGCATTGATTTCTTATTTTTGAAAGACTAATAGCAAGATATTTAGAGAGCTAATGCAACAGAAACAAAAACAACAGCCATAACAACTCTAATCAAGTCGACAAACGGTAAGATTATAATGGTCTTTCATTGTTAGTTCTTAAATTCCGTATATATTCCTCTCCTCATGTCTTCTATCCACTTTCTTCCATTCCTATCATCATCCCAGAAACAAAAACAACAGCCATAACAACTCTAATCAAGTCGACAAACGGTAAGATTATAATGCTCTTTCATTGTTAGTTCTTAAATTCTGTATATATTCCTCTCCTCATGTCTTCTATCCACTTTCTTCCATTCCTATCATCATCCCTTTGTGCATGACGTAAATCTGAATTCAGATAAATGCAGTGCACAATGCATGGATATGAACCCATAACCTAGCTTTAATGCTGAGTCTGCTCGCAACAAATCCTCAAGGATTTTCATTTCTAGACTAGCTTCTGTTTTTTCTTAGTGAAGGATTACTCGTGATATTATGTCGACAGAAAATGCCAAAGAACTAGTGATGATTAAGCATGCTTCAAATTTAGTTTTCAACCTCAAATTGTAAATTTCATGCTATTCATGTAAATTCCTCCAAGGCTCCAATAATGAACTTGTAATTGTTATGTGTCTTGCCATGAGAACATATTAAGCATTTGTAGCCAAAACATGCCATGCAGAAGAAACGCCTATTTCTGTGTCTTTCTTTTTTCAAGGAAAGAATTCGAAAGAAAACTCCACATTGTATTACTTAATAGTTACCTATACATCTCCTTGAAAAATAATCCTGGAACTTTCGGTAGTCATTACAATTTCCTGCAGTTTCATATATGAATATCCTTAAAAATTAAGCAGTTTTTTTTTAAATTTTACTTCTTGAAACTTTTTCTACAAACTTTGTCTTTTTTCTGATGACCAGAGTAAAACATGGAAAACATTCAATCAAAGATGAGAGATTTGTTCTCTAGCATTGGATGCTGATAAGACCGTAGCTAAACATGGAGATAAACATAATGTCACAAGCATCTACAGCTCTTAGTCAAGTTAATCAACAGTCGTCATCGAGAAATATAACTTTTTTAAGGTCATAATCTGAATCCTGAGCAAGATCATGTCATTGCTGATGTCAGTGAAAGTACACTTCTCATGATTCTTCATCTGATTACATATTAGACTATGTCAATCTCAATGTGCACCATCCAAGGATATTCTTCAAATACAAAATATGCATTCAGATATAACATACAAGGATCATCTTTTGACTATTCAAAACGAGTAAAAAGATCTAAATTCTTAATTGGGGCTGAATATGAGAGCTTCATTAAAATCGACAGACTTCCTAATGTTGAAATCTTACTTTTTTGCTTGGTTATGACTAATATGATTAGGAACAGAGCAAGAACAAGATGGGAGCATAGGGATAGTCAATTCTGAGCATCTGGCGATTCAGACTATTATACGGAACAAAGCACTGAAGAAGGTTAACTAAGAATGAGTTCGGTGCAAAAGATGATTCATCCCTGCTTCTAGAAATTTTATTATGTAGTTTTAAATCATGCATGACTTTAAAAAACTATAATGCCAAAAAAGAAGAATGTATTCTGGTACAAAAAATATAGGCAATTCGTATACTAAAATATATCTAGAATCAATGGGAAGAATCCACAAAACAAAGTAATGCAGAATGGAAGGACTTATAAATCCAGATTATTTTTATTGTCAATAAAACAGAATTATGAAGATTTATCATAAATCAATCAGAAAACAGAGCATTACCACAGGAGAAAAACAAAAGAAAATAGAAATCCTACTAATATACGCAAGCAAAGTATATAAAAAAACATTGTTTAACTACGCAATACCTGACCCAACCTTGAACACGTAAGGGATGTTTTTAGCACCCACTGCATGTCCGGCATTGAACTCATCCGCCGTCCTACAAAACCATCCTATAAAACATCAGACCACCCCTTTTTTTTTTCAAGGAAAAGAGTTGGCATCCACCCATCGCATCCTGTTACTATTATTACAGAAGATTCTTCTGAAAAAACAAAAAGAAAAAACATACAGAAAATAGTAAACGCACAAATAAAACTATAGATTAAGCCATTCGATAATCATAATTACCTGACGTCCAGATACCGATGACCAGCTTGAAGAAGCTCGTACGCAACACGAACTGGCACCGATCTTGGCACCACTATTTCTGGACTCCCATTGCTGCTCACCGACGTAATACAGTAATCAAAGTTCTCGAGAAAATTAGAATAAAAGAGAAGAAAACAATAACTATTAGAAACTTAACAAATGACAACCCATGCCATTAAAGTATTAAACTATAATGGACCCCATACCGCGGGAAGCCTCGCCAACCATTTTCCGTTGTCGAAAGTGCATGCTGGAGTCCACACTGCTTTGATGCCGAAAGAACCGTCGGTGACAACGAAAGGAATCTGTGAAACAAAGATTAGATTATAACGAATACTAACAGAAGAAGAGAGAGAGCGAGATGACGAAGAAAAGTTGCTAACCTTTTAGGGGGCGGATGAGAGATGAGAAGAGGGAGAGAGAAAGGAGAGTAGGAAGCCATTATATCTCTTTTGTTGAGCTTGAGGGAATGGAATGGAGTGGAAGGTGAGAAGGGAATGGAAGTAGATAGTCACCAGGAAGATGGGGGTGCGACGCAACTGAGGCAGCTTTTGTTCTTTGTTACCTTGTGGATGAAGGGGATGAGGCCTCGGGCAAGATGCCGTGTAGCGCTTCTGGGTACGTTTGTTGCTGGGAAAGGACAGAGATACAGCTGTTGCCATTAAATAGTGAAGTATACTCGCTCGGTAAAGTTCAGAGGTCAAGGGGTGAGGAGATGAACTCAAACGAAACTATCAAGTATAGATTGGATGGACAGGTCGGAGTGGAGTCTGCTTGCGCGTGCTGAACTGATTCAGACTTGTTTGGATAAGCATCTCCTGATAACAAGCCTTGGTAGCGACAAATGGTTTATTCGTAGTTATCCAAAACTCGCGATATATATATATATATATACACACACACACAAATTGAAACAAGATTGAAAATCCCCAGGAGCCTTGGCCCACCTTTTGGCCATCTAAAAAGGAACTTTGATGGTTATACTTTTGAGGCATATGTTTCTCGAGCGGAACTCAGGGCAGCATGGAAAAAAATGTCTCATGGCAGACAGGTGCTAGAGGCTAGGAGCATCATCCTAGAGGAAGACTCAGTAGAGATTATTAAGTTGATTCTACGAGAGAGGATGTGGGAGGCAGATAATCTGCTTCCGGTCGATATCCGAATGTTATAGGAGAAGTGTGATATCTTCCAGATTGTGCATGTTTACTGGGAGACGAACAGAGCAACGGATTGGGTTGCCTCTTCTGTTGCTCACCACTTTAGAGAAATTTTTTGGATCCGTCATGTATCTATTCTCTTGCCTCTGGAGTGTATCCTTTTTCTAAACTCTCATGGCAATGCTCATGCGAGGTTAGTGTAAGCAGCCGATATATCAAAAAAAAATCTATGTAAATGTTCATCAAAAAATCCAATTAAATATCTTCCATTACACATGTGATGATGCTATCAACCCTATGCTCTGCCAAAAAATAAAACCAGTTATGTTATGATAGATTGCACTTTTCTATTTTTTATCTAACTATTTGTGGATATGCAGAAGCGAATGCGCATACAAATACGTATGCGGACGTCCGCACCTGTGCTAAGCTTGAATGCAGGCTAGTTCACCGACATAGAGCTCTCGTGCGGACGCATGCATTTGTCAATTGTACGGATGATTGTATATTCATCACCCTGCTTACTGAACCTTGTGCGAGCTGGCGCATAAACGTTATGTACGGAAAAGAAAATCCGCATAGAATCGTGCATGCGGACACCACAAAATCGTCATCCATGCGGAATGTCGGTGCGCCCTCTCCCCATTCCGCGGCGTTCTCCCCCTCCTTCCGCTCTCCCTCCGCGTCCCAGTCGCCGGTGGTGACGAAGTCTCCGCCGACGCCCCTACCTTTTTCTCCAAGCTTCACTCCGTTGTCGAGCGCTCATCCTCGGCGGAGACGGAGGCCGTGCCCTACGACTGCTTGGATCCAGGTGAAGGGATCGAGGAGGTTGGAATGGGATCAGTTGTCCGGGGCGGTGGACAAGGAGACGAGAAGGCCAGTCCAAACAGCTCCCGGATGCTTAATAAAATGTCTGAAAGAAAGAGAGAGAGGATTCTTTCTTGCTATTTGAGCCAAGATCAATCCAAAATTCCTTTTTTCTTCGTTGCATGTTGCAGTATATTATAAGTGCCTTGCCATGCTTACCCCACTCCCTCGTGCTAGCAAATAAAGTTGGCACGTCCAAGAGAGCCATAGCTTGGACTTTTGTTTTTTTTTTTGGTACATCCAAAGGGACTTGGACTCTTGGTCTAGGTCCAACCAAAACATTTCCCAGCAGCACAAATTTTTTTCAGAAATCAAATAACTTCTCGTGTGAAGCCTCTTAGTGGCTATACCTATGAGACCTGGAATCGAGTCTGGTCTCCTTCAGCTATAGGGAGAATAAGGGGCCGGTATTGCAGGAGGGCTAGCACCTTTTCTGCAGCCCAAATATCCCCAGTGCTCAGTAAGTCCATCCTTAACGGACAGAAATAAATACGATACATTAAAACACAAGTTTGGGTATCCATGGAAAGCACTCGCAAGATATGAAAATTTATGTTTCCAAACAAATAAAGTTCCACTGCCAAAAGGCATGTTGATTATAAAACAATCATTAAATAGCTCACCAGAACTACTGTCTCAATTGGATCTATCATATGTTTATCTTATCTTCCTGCACAACTACTCAAATGTCTCAGCAAACAGTATAGTCCCTGCAGAAACTCTCAAGCTTAAAAACAGGTATCGCCAAGAGGTGAACTCTGCTTGTGGTTCCTTGTAATGCCTTTACCATGTGCGCAGTAACCCCCCTTCACCGCTTGACAGCGTGACAACCAGAACTCCATTCGTTCAGGTTCATCATCAATTCACATTGGATGGCTCAGCCTCCTTGACTTCCTTGGACTGCTGCTGGAGCTTCTGCTTCTTCCTGTACTCCTCCATTTCCCTAATGTATCGCTCCTTGTCTTCATCTCTACGAGCCTGATATACCTGGAGAAAAGAAGCAATACATCTAAACATTGAAGCTAGTAGCCCATAATAACCTTTTAAATCTGCATTCTAAGTGTCAGCTAACTAGTACAATAATCTCGATCATTTACTATTGCAAAGTATTACAGTTACCAGTTTTTCTTCTTCAGTCAGTCTGCTCCAGGTCTCTCCTATCATTTTACTATATTCCTTTTCCCTCTGGGGATAGAGAGCTTTGAGCTTGGAATGTTGTTCAGCAAAGTAGAAATTGTATGCGCTCCTGCTTGGCTTCGGGCGTGCAGGGTCAGAACCTCTCCGCTTTCTCTTCTTCCTACGTCTGTCTTCGGTCAGGGTGCCATTAGCTGCAGCGGCATTCAGCGGAGTCAGAACATGAGTGTAGGGTGAAGCCTCTCCAGGCTGCTTGACATGATAGAGCACTCCATGCAGTGTCTCAGGGCCAATTTGCACCGTCACCAAATACCCGTACTCGAACTTCCTAACGATTGATCCAGTCACAGTAAAACAGCATGACTCTGAAGCGATCAACAACGGAGTAAGTTCTCAATATTCGATCAATAGAATATTTATAGCATGGGCAAGAGATGCCATGAAGTAAACAATATGCACTGAAAATGTCAAATGATATTAAGGGATGCAAACTACTACAGACAGCCGAACTGCCAACTAGTAAAAATGGTTTGATCAAATACGTTAAACTGTTTCTTTTACCTTTCTTGTTGATGCTTCTGTTGAGGAAAAAAAAGATAAAAAAGAAAAGAAAATCACTCTCAATTTTTAGACATAATTTTTGGACGATGGTCTGAGCTTTTGATTAATAAACAAGTCCACCATCACATATATATATTATATGTAATAAGTACGTGCCTGCTACATGGACTCATCTATATATACTTGCAAATAAAGAGAAACAAGCCAAAAGTCTTTTGATCATGAGAGTAGAGATAGAGTAACTTATAGAAATAGTACTCATCAATCCTTAATTTTTTCTAAAAATCCTAGCAGAATAATCAAATTTCTGAAAATCTCTGGGGTCCAATAAGAGGCCCAATATTCAATATGTACGTTATCTTGTCCTGGTCCACTTCTTGGGGGATCATGCATAAAATCCCTAACCTCATTTTTGCATGGTATCCGTACATGTTTTTTTTGTTTTGTTTTTTGTTTTTGAGTGTGCTCATTTTAGATCTTTTTGGTATATCTTTTTGGTGATTTTTTGAGAGGTAGCAAGAATGTGGGATTTGTATTGGTATTCTCCTCATATTTGTACCCTTCCATCATCAGTGAAGCTTTTTCAATTGTCTCCACCCGTAGACAAATCCGCATAGACCAAACCATATAAATCACTCTCATTTGTATATCTCTATTTGTTTTGCTAACCATAAACCTACATGCTTCTCATAATATCAGAATCCTTTAAAATTATATGGATGACTAGAGGCTAGATTTGCATATCAGGAGCAGTTGACTGGTTTGAATATGTGCATAACGAGAGAGACAATATACTTCAAGGACAGCATCTATACCTTCACAGCCAAGATAATATCTAAACTTATTGTCCATTTCTTATTTATCATTTGAGATCTAAATTATTTGCACATAAATCCTACTTAATCCTTAATTTATATTATTTAATATATTTGTCAACATGCACTTGGGACAGACAAGCCCTTTGGTACCTCCAATTGGGTGGTCCTCATCCAAAAGAGTACCTATCAATCACCAATGGTTTCTCTGTTCAATGCTCCATCCTCTATGGCAGCTAAGATTGGTGCAATATGTACAGGATAGGTGCCTTTCAGTACCTCCAATTGGGTTCAAAGGACTTATCAATGGCCTCTCCATTCTCTACTGAATTATCCATCCTTGATGGTAGCTTGCGATGAGTGCAGTATACAGAAGATAGGTGTCACCCGGAGGTTACGCAAGGATTGCCAAGCCGGGAATAGAATGACATCTAGAAAGCGTTTTATAACAAAGGCCCATGACCCACATGATCCATGTCATCCCAACCTCCAAAAAATGAAGCTAAGACTTGCAGAAACATCAGGAATTAGACAATAGAATGTCTTGTCTTTGAATATGAACAAGGGGATCTCACGGAATCTGCAACCTACCATTATAACAGAAATAACTGATCATTATATATAGTTGAATGCAACCCTATATTGGTTGGTTCAATCATTATAGTCGAATGCAAATCTAGCTTGGTTGTTTTAGGACTTAATTACATGCGAGTTGTTATAAAGGCTACTATTAGACACTACAGTGGAAAAAAAATATATCAAAAGACCATAACAGAAAACAACAATATATTTGAATATGACACATCTCACATCTAGAGTATCATAAGCAACCATTTGATTTGGCATGAAGATTTGAACTAACAAAACAATGATCATTTTACTCAGTTAAAGTGCAGAAATATATGTTAGATAATGATTGTTGTTTTTCGAGTGCATAAACAATAATCATTACATTTTAAACTAACTCTCGGTAGAAGCCATCACATAATATATTGTAAGAATTCAGAATTTTGGTGATGAACTTTTAGTGGCAAAATATAAGTCTAGTTACGAAAAGTCTTATATTTACTGACGAAAAAAAAGTGGTCACAATAAGCCATTTTAGCCAATATCTTTAAAGACAACAAGATGTCATTACAAATATATATCTTCCGTGACTATTTTTTATTTTATCACAAAAAAATTTATCATTAAATATAGCTTTTCAAAGGTGGAAAAATAATTTTGGTGCCATAATTAATTTTCGTCAGCTCACTAATAATAATTTTATAATTCATCATTAATACTTATATCTTTAGTGATGATATTTTAAAATTATCACTGTAGATATATATCTTTAGTGACAAACTTAAAGAATGGTCATTAAAAATTTATATTTTTAGTGATGATATATTATATTGTTATAATTTTTATATCAAAATTGATGTTGGTCAAATCACTATTGAAAATTTTGTAGTTTGTTACTAACACTTGTGATGATACTTTAAAATGGTCACCATAGGTTTATACCTTTTAATAATGAGTTAATAAAGTGGTTATTAAAGCTCTGTCTTGATGATATATTATATCGTCATAACTTTTCATGCTAAAATCACTAAAGCATATATCTTTAGTGATGATATTTTAAAATTGTCACTATAGATATATACGATTAGAGTGGTCATTGAAAATCTATATCTTTAGTGCTGATACATGATGTTGTCACTAAATTTTTTTAAATTAATGACGAAATAACAATGCCATCAACAAAAGTATCAAATTATAATAATATTTTAAAAGTACATGTATTGATCACCAAATAAAATGTAAACTTTGATTTTGTATTGGTGTGTTGTGAAAACCAAGCCAACTATCATGAGAATTCGATTAGAGATTAGAAGGATGATGAGATGTACCTAATACTACATTTTGTGATGAGACACTAGATGGGTTTTTTAAAGGCATCAAACTACTAAAGTTTATGCGCCCCATCCGGATTTAATTTAATGAAATTGATTGCATATTATATTTTGACCTAAAATTTTTTGACAAGTTAAATATTTATTTTCAACTTGATTTGATCCGATCTATTTAATGAATAAATTGCATGAGTCAAGGCAATTTAACAATTAGAGAAAAATAATTTTCAATACAAAATCTACTAACAATATTGCAAGCAACGGACCACAATCAATTAATAACTAAGACATAATTAACAAAAACCTACATGAAGACCGATTTAACCAAGAATTTGGATCATTGATCCAACCTAATTATGTTAAAAATATATAAAAAAATAAAAATTACTTAAATAAAATATACAATGTAAAGTATTTAAAAATATTCTATATTAAATATCATTACTTATAAATTATAGCATGAATAAAAATTATTATGAATTATCTACTTTAAAAGGACTTTAGAAGAAATATATGATTATAGAAATATGTTGAAATTATCAATATAAAATTATTAAAAAGAAAAATATATGATTATATTTTACTAAAAAATGATTATTTTTTATGGAAATAATTAATTATTAAAATATAAAATTTTATAATATATTTGAAATGAGTATAATTTATAATGTGAAAAGTTTCAAAAAGTATACTAAATGATATATTTATACTAGAAACTAATGTTGTAATGGTGGGTAAGTAGCATGCAAATATCAATGATGTCTTAGGTTTGATTTCTTGTTGGATAATATTTAACTCATTTGTAGCCCTAATTTGCAACAAAAATATTTGTTTTTAGTAATAACCACTTCCATTTCATCACTAATTGCATCAAATTTTTTTGACCAACAAAAAGTCATCACAAGATAATGTTTTTAGTAATGACAAATCCTTTTTAAAATTTATTTTTAATCATTGATTTTTCTTCCATTTCATCACTAATTGTATCAGATTTTTGTGACCAACAAAAAGTTGTCACAAAATATTATTTTTAGTAACGGCAAATCCTTATTAAAATTTATTTTTAATCATTAATTCCTTACTGAGGGACTGCCTAGTGCGAAATATTTTTGGTCACTATAAATTTTTAATAATGAAAGTTAAGTATTTTATAACTAAATTTTTTATCCCTAAAAATCTAAATTTTTGTAGTTATATTATATACAAGAAATATTTAGATAAGAGCTGAGTTTGACTGTTGTTGCCGTCGTAATAGCCGCTGTATTGCTGAAGTAATAAACAATGATCATTATTTCAGTAATACAATGGATACTACAACAGTAACTGACAGTCAAATTAATTCACCTGTTATCTAAATTCTTCTCCTTCTTCTATATAACATAATAGGATGAGTTCTCTATAAACATTATATCCGACATTAGTTTAAGCCATAAAGAAAAGGGAATCTATTCTTTTAATACTTTCGTGGTTTAAACAATAAAATGAGTGAAAACAAATGCTGTCAACTCTAAACATGGGCTGGATTCACCTTTGCTTTGCTGCGGATGCTCCGATCTTTTCCGTCTTCCAGTCTTCTTTGTCGTCGATTCAGAAGAAACCAGAGTACGATCAACCTTAATCTTTGGGGTCTTCGTAAGCGACGAAGCTATACATCCACCACCCACATGATTCTTATTTCTCCTCTTTAACATTAAGGACATAATATATTTAACCAAAAATATTAAGAACATAATAATTAAATAGATGACAAATTGTTATATACAAATATAATTGATGAAACTTTTTCCTTTTGGTAAAAATAAACCAATGGTACTCCGGAAAAATAGTAAAAAGTTGTATGTTACATGAACAGTATTATATTATCATCCGCTTACCTGAAGGAGGGATAGGGGGCCCCTGGACTCCAAAAAAATACACCTGCTCGTAGTGGTGGAGCAGGCTTAAGTAGTATTTCCTCAGCACGTAGGATGCACTTGTTGTGGTAGAAGGGAAACCAAATGCCGCTATTACATCCCTCCACCTTTTCTCCAAAATCACCTACATTAATCAAATTTAATAGCAGTAATATACAAAAATCTATATATAGCCATCTTTCTTAAGAGATTTATCTAAGATACCATAGTGAAATAAACAATAGAAGAGAAGAAAAGGAGACCTTATCAAGGCCGCCCCTTTGAGTCACTTCCTTGTACAAAAGGTGCAGATCGATCTCCTTACCTCCTAACACGGGAATCCTTCACCATACGAAAGAAAAAGGAGATCATCATAACGCGTATAGCATACAGAAAAATCTGTAAACACAATAGAGGAGAGAAGAAAAGAGTATGAAAGAGAGCCAAAAGCATGGCAAGTCCTGCATACGAGAACTTGGTGCCCATGGAGGAGTGGAAACGGCGCAGGGAATTCATAAAAAGGGCCTTGTCATTGGCAACGTCCTCATGGGACTGAAGCCGAGGAGGGTAGACCTTCTCCTTCATCACCTGCACCGCCATAGCCCTTTTGATCTCCTCCATCTCTCTCATCCCTGCCTCCTCTATGCTCATCTCCTCTCCCATCACACCAAAAGCCGTAGATGAGACGAGTAGAGACAAAATGGGAGAGCCAGATGTAGAACTGATTAAAGTGAGACTGTGGTGAGGTGTTAGCTAGTGGAGGTGGTAGTTGAGGCCAAAATCAGTGCCCTCCAGTCTACACAACAAACCAGAAACTCATGGAATGCAAGGAGGAGCTGGTTAATTAAATGTGAGGGAACCCACCCCCACCCTCACTGAAAATAGTTGACAGACACGTGGATTTGTAAAGGCTAGGCCTTTTTTTCTTTCTTTTTAACTTTGGAATAGTGCATTTGTAACATAATATGTAATTAATTAATAGCTAAATCTTTTTTTTGATGTAATTAATAACTAAATCTACAGCATATCTTCTGAGCCTGTGGTAATTATTACGGCCAATCCAGCTCTCGGATGACTAGGTGTCTATATATATATAAGGCATCTATATCTATTTATATTGGTGTATTTATCTCTATTTATATCTCTATATCTCTAATTAATTGTGTCTATCATAACATAATCTTATCATGCCAGTGGCGTTATGTCATGAGAGTTTAGCTAGGTGCAGTGATTTCTAGCCTCCGAATCAGAGCAGCATATCATCACCTTGCCATCTGCAAGACTTAATCAAATCTTTTGCGCTACCTTTCTAATTTTTATCTCTTTAACCAGTTAAAACTTTCCTACTATTTATCGAGTTATTAGTTTTTCCCCTCTTTAACTTCTTCGAATGTCAGGACATGACAAAATTTACCATAGGTTTTTTTTTTTTGGCAAAAGGAATGACTTAAATTATTTGAGTATAGCCAGAAAATAAAATATTAAAAAAATAAACAGAAAAATTTGTTGAGAAAATTTATAGTGCAGATCCGTATGGTTTCGTATAAGATGTTATATCCATATCACTGCACTATTAGCTTCTTTTGTAAAAAAGGTGCAACGGAACCAAGCCCACCCCAAAAAAAAACCATGGACTATTATCACAGTGGGCAAAGCCTAGTAGCCAAGAGCAGACTACGTTTCATTTAGCTAGCTGTAACGGCACCCTGGAATTCTTTGCCTTTCGGCATTTTGCAAAACCAACTCTAGATAAGTGTCAAGTTACTTCGGCGAAGTGTTCGATTCTGGAGTGGCCGATGGGGCTTGGTGCCTTTTGTGCTGGGACTTTAACCGCATTAATTGTGAGATAGGTTTTGTCCTGGAATGACCTAACACCAAGACGCGTTACGTCTCCTCTGGGGTGACGATGCAAAGAAGGGAAGATGAATGGTTGGCCAGGCCTGAGCAGGTTGGCTGCTACTGTGGTGCATGCATGGCACCCTATCACGCCCTTGGGCCCCAGATGGTTTGGCAGTAACTATGGAGGTCTGTGTGGAAGTTCTTTCCTCGCTTGGGCTTGTGGGGTTCTTATCTTCTTTGCAGATATACGCGTTTCCCGGGTACCATGCAGGTCTTGTACGTGTTCCTCGAGTACCATGCAACCAATTAATTACCTGGCTGGGATGCCAGTGGGGAGAGAGGGAGGGAGGGAGGGAGAGAGAGAGAGAGATGAGCTAGAGTCCCTCTTGTTCTCTAATTAGTAACCACAGATTTTTTTTTTTTAATTAAGAGAGAGAATTCGGTTTGCTCTTAGGAGAAATACATCACATCGATCATTTGGAGGAGAACAGAGTTCATAGAATAGGAGCCACAATTTTCTTCTAGTTGCTGTCAAAGATCTCTTCGAAGCAATCACTTGTATGTATATGCACTCCTAGGTTAGTATTGATGCTCTCATAAGGATTATCCTACGACTGTGATAAATATTTTAAAAGATGCAGATATTTCTGACCAACCAAATTATAGTTTTTTCTCACAAAGTTAATAATCACAACTTTGCATTACTATGGTTGGAAGTCATTGTAGCCTAGCTTCCGTGTTGATGCTCTTAAATTAAAAGAGATTTTGACCCAAAAATTGCTTGCTAATATATACAGTAGGCCTGCAAATGGTCAAGACTCAACTTGGTTTCGACCTGGTTATGTAGATATTCTCATTTCTGGGTCAGATTTGGATCTATACAATAGTCCGTTTGAATAGTTGGGTTGGGTTTTAATTTAAAATATGGCATGTTTGAAACTTCTTTTCGCGTATTCCAGTTCAACCCAACCTGTATAGTAACCTAGTCTAAAATAGATAAAGCATCAAATGATATGGGGACTGGTAAGCTCTGATGCCAGTTCATATGTTGGGAAAGAAGGGCCAAAAAAGTTTAGAACTCTCTCTCTCTCTCTCTCTCTCTCTCGTCGGTTCAAACCCCTACCCATGCAACATGCGGCATATATTTTCAATCAAAAGAAGGAAAAAAAGGTGGAAGATAACAATGTACACGGAGGAGCATATTAGTGCATATACACTGGAAATGAGTACATATGGATTTGGAATGGTAGTTGTTTTTTTTTTTGGAATGAAAGGGAGGCAGAGGTAGCTACAGGAGAGAGGATGGTAGATTTAAAGAAGTTATATTATATATGTTACAAGATTAAAAAATAAAATAAAAGAAAAAACCAGACATCTTGTATGTCAACGTTCATTTGTGCTACTTGGACCTTCACCACTGTATATGGGCCGACTGAGTATGACCTGAAATCGCTCTTCTGAAGAGAGTTGAGGGGTCTTAGATCCTCCATCCCCAGCCTGTGTATTATTGGAGGAGACTTCAACGCCGCTTACAGAATCCATGAGAGGAATGATGCACCTTTAACCAAGGAAGATCTCCATTCTTTCCTCCATTAGATCTTCATACAATTCCTGGATCTACCTCTTAGAGGCCACGATTTTACACGGAGAAATCACAGGGAATGCCCCATCTTACTTAAGCATGATAGATTTTTAATTTCTACGGATTGGAGTGGTATTAATGTAAGTACATGTTTTCCCCTTCCCTGCATAAGGGGAATATAATATAGAGCAAACAAGCAATCATAAAACATTAAGAGACAAGAGACAAGGTTATTGGTGGAAAACCCTAATTGGAGAAAACCAAGGGACTGAGTCCATATATCCAGAGGCGACTCAATGCATCTGGAGGCCTAAGGCGAACTCACTGAGGAAGGTTTTTTTTTAATAAGTGCAAAATATTTTTAAAAATAATTCGTCAAGCTTTTTGATATGCAAAATTGCTAATCAAACTTTTGTACTCGAGATTCATTAAAATACTATTTTCAATCGATAATATAGCTAATTTATTAAATCTTTATTGTGACATAATTGACCGCAAATAAGCTTTTATCAACTTTAAATTTGAAAAACTTCTTTCATGAGAAGCAACTGTTACTTTAGTAAGATTCTATAAGTTCACTAAAAAGACGTTTCCCAGAGGTATCATCTACTTTTAAAAATTATAAAAAATATTTTTCTACTTTTTCTGAACTTGTTGAAGTAGCTGCACATATTAAAACTAGAATCATTTGTTCTTGATGGCGTGTATAAGGAGTGCAATCAAGTATTACCGAAAAGTATTTTACTTCTTTAATCTTTTTAATTGTTATAGTTTTAATTTCATATGCTAATATTTGAATCAATTTATTTTGAATGTTATGATCTAAATAATGATTATGAATTTCACCCTGTTGAATGTATCGAACATGTTTTTACATTACTGGATCAAATTCTATAATCATTTCAATAAAAATTAGAAAACTTTTGTTATTGTTTTGGTAGATCTTTTTATTTTTTTCAAAAATACTAAATTATTTTTTGCAACATTTTCCACGTCTCTTATAATGAAAAGGAAAAATGAAAACATCTAGAGCTGCCTTGCCACCCACTACGTTTGCTGCCAGCACTACCACCACCCATGTAATTTTTATCAATTTTTATCCTCCTTTTCTTCTTTTTTTTGTTGTTTTTTTTTTGTTATATTTTTGAAAAAAAAAAAGTCTGCCTAATGTACGCTTCTGCACGTTGATGAGCTCCAAATCCTTTTCCTCTCTTGGCGGTGACGTTTTCAGCGGGCGGCAGCCGGAAGCGAATGTGGGTCTTGCCCGGTTCGTCTCGGAGCGATCACATTGGCCTCTTTCCTTACGTCCATCACGTAAAGGAAAGAAGAGTACGATCTCTCGAATCATTACGTCTCCTGTTCGTGCATCCCATGCCCGTGGCCCACTGCAGGCTTGGTCCCGATTCTTAATCCCTTAATTAACATGCCTGTAGCCCTTGCGTGGGACAATCACATGGGCCTTCTTTAGGCCCGGACCTTAGGCGACTGCTGCCTAAAAATTGGACCGGCCCAGCCAAAAATACGGCTATCTGATACTCTCTTGGTGTTTTCAACAAATAAATAAGATCCAAATAACAAATTATAAACAAAAAATGCTCTCTTGATATGTTTCTTCGTTGAATGGATCAAGTTTAATTTTTATCTTTATTTCCCTTTTTTTCAGAGCGAGTGAACTCAAATGCATTTTTTTAAGTATTTGATAACAGAGTCCGTATGAAAATGAAAAGAGAGAGTTTTATCAATCAATTTTGTTGATTTTGATCGACTACTTCTAGATTTAGCTATCAATTGTTTGCATAAGGACAGAGCAAATTTTAGTTTAAAGAGAGTGCCTTCCATAGCATATTCCTAAAAAAGTATCATCTATAATAATTTAATTTGCTTTCTCCATGTAAGCGTGCCAAGAAAAAATTTGCTTGCGCCATGTAACTAAATATAAGATATTTTTTTATCTTATTGCTAACCATATTTTTCTCCTTCTCTTCCAGTAAACTAAACGAGCTCCCAGTTTTTGTGGAGAACTTATTCCTATTTGTTTATCCAAGATGTACATAGATATAAAACACATGAAGAAATTTTTTTTTGGCTATCAACCCTTTTTTTCTGTTTTTCATATTCTTTTTTCCCTGTAGAGATTTTCCGCTTTTATCAATAAAAGCTTGAAAAAAAAAATAAAAAATAAAAAAGAGGAATCCAAAACTGAAACAGATCAATAGGCCACTGGGTGAAACTTTCCTTTTGAAAGAATCTTCCCATCCTCCCCTCAAAATATAGAAAAAGAAAACCAAAAAAAAAGGGAGGTGGGAGATTGTACGGCTTTAGTTTGGTCAAGGCATATCACAGGCGGCGAGGCAGCCTGCCTCGGAAACTAGGAGTTGCTCAGATCGACACGCATCTCAAAGCAATCCGCACAGTTCTAGAAGCCCACTGCTATCGCATGCGAAACCTACCCAGTAATTGAGTACTAAAAACATGCAAAAGAGCCGCATGGGATCTCTTCCGTCCCCAAAGGCGGAGATGGACAGAAGGAAAATCGGACGGCCGCTCACTCGGCATCCGCATACAGGGAAAATCAGACGGCCGCTCACTCGGCATCCGCATACGGTAATCTCATATACAAAACCCACCATCCCCATCGTGATAAAACCCTAATATCCCTTCATATTCTCTCAAAGGCTCGAAGCACCTCTAATAATCGACGAGCTTC
Organism: Phoenix roebelenii; assembly: GCA_025769935.1. Lineage (NCBI taxonomy): Eukaryota > Viridiplantae > Streptophyta > Magnoliopsida > Arecales > Arecaceae > Phoenix > Phoenix roebelenii. Next base: position 605,238 of record JAOXJJ010000003.1, read on the forward strand.
GTAAATCTCTCCCTCAAGTTCCTAATCTCCCTCCATCTCGAGCTTCAGTCTCTTCTCTCATGGCAGCGGCCACAACGGCGGCCCCTCAGGGCCAGCAACCGCAACGCCGGGGGGTCGACGACGAGTACCTGGTCTTCTAGATGAGCCCCGGGGTTGAGGCCATCACGAGCTTTGACCAGATGGGGATCCATCACGACCTCCTATGGGGGATCTACGCCCACGGCTTCGAGAAGCACTCCGTCATTCACGAGCGGGCCGTGATTCCGATTATCCAGAGCCACTATGTCATCGCCCAGGCACAGTCCGCATGGAATATATATGCTGAATCAGTCCGGAATGTTTCCGCATAGACCTTAGACCTTCTATGCAGAATCAGTCCACATAGAATGTAATGTCTATGCGGACTGATTCCGCATAGCATTTCTATGTGGACATTTGCGAGTGTAAACTGTATGTGGTCTGTTCCGCATAGACGCGTTATGCGGACTCCCGCTTCCCTGGGTCTACTAGTCGGCGCTTGATCAAGATCGGATGGTTTACGTTCAGGATAGGCCCCAAGGTGTGCAAGATGGCTTCTCCTCGCCCCCGCCCCGCCACCTCGACCAACGCCGAGCCCTTCATTCGCCACTCCACCGCTCCGCGGAGCCCGAAGGACGCTTCGACACCTCTCTCTACGGTCGATCTCGACGCATGGCACACTCTCCTTCCGAAGGTAATGTTAGGCTACCGTTCAGGATTTGGGGAGGGGCCGAGGGGGTGCACGGCATGGACCCGAGGTCCAGGAGGAGAACACGAAGGAGAAGCGGAGCAGGACGAAGACGAGAAGGGGCACGAGGGGAGAGCAACCTTTAATTTTGCGTTATTAACTTAATAAAATTAAGATTATAGTATTTAACATATTATTTTATTCATTGGCCGGACTAAGACAAGGATACGTCAGCAGCTACGTCAACAGGATGGACATAAAAATTATAATATTTTTTTATATAAACAAAAGTCGGCTCTTGTGAGTTGTGACGGTGTGTTAGGATAAGAAAAATGTTGCAAAACCCCGAGATAAGAACAAAAATGGCAAAATTTTTAAAAAAAAATATATGAAAGCTTTTAATTTCAAAATCATAAATTTATCCTTTTTATTCTTAGAAATGTCAAACTTCGGACTTTAGATTTTTTTTTTTTAAAGTAAAAACCATAAATTAGATACTCGCTAATAAATGCTGTCGATTTCTCGGGCTTTGTTTAACTTAAACCCATCTCTTTGATGCAACTTAATCAAAGAAACAGCATCCACGCTATTTCGATCGAACGGTCATAATTAATCACTAAAATTTATCCCATCGGTAAACTCGTACCTTCCTCCGGCGAGCTGCCCCTAGGAATCTTCGCCGTTCTCTGCTTGATTGGTGATTTTTTCGCCGGAATCTTGCGTCGGAGAGTTGGAATCGTAACGATTACCTTCCTCGCCGGAGGAATCTTTGTTTTCCGGTGGGAATCTGGCGGCAGCGCCTCCCATATCCGGGTGCTTTTCATCGAGGTCGATTTCCTTGCCTCGTTCGCTCGGGTGGGATTCAACCGAGAGAGAGATATTTACCGGTTCCTCTTCCCCCATTAATACTCGGACCAAGATATAGAATAAAAATAAAAATAAAAAAACGCGAAGGTTTCCGAAAGGAAACGAAGTGTTCGGAGAAGAGAGAATGGAGAGTAGTGAAGAAGAGATCGTTTTTATTCGATGGAAAGAAACGGAAGGGAAGTGATTTGGTTTTGAAGCCCTGGAGAAGCGTTCAAACAAGCAGAAGTGGTCAGACGTCTCCTAAGCCTTCACTTCTCGTTATCCGTTGTGCATTGCGTTGGAACTCGGGAAGGTTCTTCGCCGGAGGTCATTAAGCCGGGATCAGACCGAATTTGAGCCTGGCTAATTCTGGTTTTCTATGCGTCCGCGCCCAGCCTGAACCCAAAAGGGCTCGCCCAAGAAGCACGTCTAGTGCTCGGCAACGATAATTCGTTTGGAGGAGACTTTAACACCAAAATGCTGCATCCGAAAAGCAACTACGTTCAAATATGGTCCCTGAGCAATCATTCTTTTCGGCCTGTAATGAAAGCCATGAAAGAAGGTAGAAAGTATACTTGACAAAGTTAATTCTTTGATTAGCGAGGCAACAGTAGTTGGGAAAAAACCGGCACGAAGTGCTAGGGGAGGGTAACCCAAAGGCCCGAGAGGGTATAAGTAAATTTTCTACTTGCATCGAACATTCTCTTGGTGGAAAAGAGGCCTAATAGAAATTGCTACGCGGGTGAGGTTCTCCTCTCCTCCCTCCTCCCTTTTTTTTTTTTTTGTTTAGCAAAAAAAAAAAAAGAAAAGCGCTAGTTACTAAGAGCACATCATCAGGGTAAAGCATACGGCACAACTTAGTACTGTAGTTCCTTGCCGGGAGTCCAGCTATCTGATGCTCTCTTGGTATTTTCAACAAACAAATAAGAAACAGATAACAAATTATCAACAAGAAGTGCTCTCTCGGTATGTTTATTCGTTGAATGGATCAAATTTAATTTTTATCTTTATTTCTCTTTTCTCAGAGTGAGTGAACTCGAATACATTGTTTGAGCATTTGATAACAGAATCCATATGAAAGAGAAACGAGAGAGTTCTATAAATCAATTTTGTTGATTTTCACCGACTGCTTCTAGATTTAGCTATCATTTGTTTGCATAAGGACATAGCAAATTTTAGTTTAAAGAGAGCGCCTTCCATAGCATATTCCTAATAAAATATCGTCCATGATAGTTTATTTTATTTGCTCCATGTAAGTGTGCCAAAAAAATTATTTGTTAAATAATCAAGAAAAATAATAAAAATAAATTAAAACATTTCTGATGCTAGGCACTAAAAATAACACTACTTTATTTTCCACCCTTGGCATCGTACTCATGGGGGTAGTACATCAAAGCTTGCATTCTAAAATTTTGTTGCGGCCACGACGTTGAAGATTTTTTGGTTCATTGGAAAAAATTTTTTTCACCGAACTATATTTACTGAAAAGTTGATGCTCGAGTACATAATACCATGGAATATAGGTTTTACATGTTTGGTTGATCACAAAAAAGTAACAAATTATAGAATAGCCTATGCTTGGTTAAGCATTTTTTTTTTTTGAAAGCCGTATAAAAAACATGTTATGCTCTTAATAAAGAGAAAGATCTTATTCCATTTTATTCGAAAACTTATGTGCATTTTTGGAAAAAAATATCCAACCCCAGTCGGAAAAAAAAACTCAAGCCCAGCCAGTGGGAGTTGGACATTTTCATGTTTTACATAATTTTTTATAGAATATAAAAAAATTATTTCTACAAGAAAGCTACTTTTCTATTTATCTTATTCAAAAACTCCAACTAAATATAAAATATTTTTTTACTTTATCACCAACTATATTTTTCTTCTTCCCTTCCTGTGAACTAAACGAGTTCTCAGTTTTTGTCGATAACTTATTCCTATTTGTTTATCCAAGATGTACATAGGTGCAAAACACATGAAGAATTTTTTTTGGCTATTAACCTTTTTTTTTCCGTTTTTCATATTCTTTTTTTTCTGTAGAGATTTTCCGCTTTTATCAATGAAACTGAAACATATCAATAGGCCACTGGGTGAAACTTTTCTTCTGAAAGAATCTTCCCATCCTTCCATCAAAATATAGAAAAATAAAAGGGAGGTGGGAGATGTGTCAATGATACACCCATCCTTTTCTGAGGGGCCGTTTCTAGCCAAAATCTAATCACCCAGCTCTTGCTCAATTAGTAAAAGATAATACCATCCAAATAAGCGCTCGGTGCTGTATATACTAGAACGCATTGTGTTGAGTGGAATTCATGTTTGGCCCAGCCTAGCCCGAATGGCCCCATTCATTAGTCTAAAAAGATTTCAATGAAGTTGCCCAACCCTATCTCGTAGGTCTACAAGTAGGTTGGGTTGTGTTAGAGATTTGTGATA
>JAOXJJ010000003.1:609322-654837 GCA_025769935.1 Phoenix roebelenii
ACGTGTATGAATACAACCAAAAAAATTAAAAAGCAGAATATCACGAAGATTTGTTATATAGCCTATGATAAGTTGGTATCCATTTGGAGGTATGTTCAATATGTTCGCATATTAGTTGGGCTTCTATTAGTAACAAATTGCCTCCTACCTTTATCATTTGCAGCAGGCCCACGGTTTGGTCTCATCATCGGATTAGTCCTTCATTTTTGCCACTGGTATTCCATTATTTTATATTCTGCCCAAAAAGGCGTATCATTTAAGAACAGGTGCATCCATTTTGTTTTTGCTCCTTAGCTACAAGACTTATAGCACAATCTGGGTACTTAAAATTTAGCAAATTACACATGGTTCGGTGTGATTCCAAAGTGATTGCATTGAGATCCGATGACGACAATGATTTAGATCAAATATGGTTATTTGTATGTAGCACGTATCATGAGAAATTTAACAGCTACTACAATATGTACGACAGTATATTTGATGGCCCTAGTGTGACCGGGCCTACTCTCTATATATAAAATCTCTAATTTAAAGTTTAGCATCGATTTTCGGAATTTCACAAATTATGATATTATTTACTGGCATACTAATTAAATGTCATAATAGCGGTTCTAGTTCCCGGCACTTCAAATTATATGCCATAGAATACAATTTTATAGCTGCATTTATAATAAAATACCACTTTAAAAAAATATTTATTTGAATGTAGCAGAATTTATACTATAATGCAGCTAAAAAAGGATAACGGTATTAAATAAAAAATACCACAATCAATTTGCTGCTGACAGCAAATTTTGCTTTTTTTTTTTAATGAATTTTTTGTTAAAGGCCATTTTTGTAACAGTGACAAACTAAGGATGAACCACTGGATTCGCTCATAGTTTCAAGAGATTTACATATGCATGGGCTCACACATGCCTTTAAATATGAATATTGTTAAATTCCTTTGACAAAAATTTGAAAATGACATATTGCTAATATAGTACAAGGCATGAGACATTTGATCTAAAAAAATCGAAAAACAAGTATAAGAAAAAAAGTTAATCATCATCCACGAATTGGATTCATTTTCGAAAAAAATGTAGTACAGATATAAAACCTCCCTAACGTTGCAAAAGAATATAATTGGTACACAACATAGAAAACGAAACTGCATAAGAAACAAAGAGGAGGCTATCGGTGAGCCAATACAAGCTCTCACTCAACCGGAGTACCAAAGATTTGGATATTGGGATTGGATATTGGGAACCATTGCTAAATCTTGCAAAGACTTTTTTATAAAAAAAAATAAATAAATAAATAAAAGGAAGGATGTTTACTGAATGGTGGTGAGGAATGAGGTGGAGCTTTACAATATACATCACCATACCTTGTACCTAGCAAATCTTATAATTACAATATACTACATCACCACAACTTGTACCTATCAAAACTTTTAATTTTTAGTAAGTGGATCAATGCAAGATTTCCAGCCTCCAAAAAGGAATAATGGTGGAAGACAAATTTTTAGTAAGTGGAGACAATGTGATGGGATGATGCCCATTTACAATTTACCGCTCTTTATAAATCCATAGATGGATTTGCTTTATTATATTTCCAAAACTGAAAGAGGATTCTAAATATAGAATTTTAGGATCTGGATGAATCTTAAAAGATTGCACAAATCTGACAGGATGGGCCGATGAGAGCAGGAAGGCCGAGACTACGACAAGTGGATTGAGCGCGCTTGAGGCCACGGGCTCGGTCCCAAGCCGAAGGAATTTCGGCCATTTGTCACTAAATTGGGCCATGAAGGAACCGATGTCAGGCCTACTTTGGGCCAACCAAATACCCAGTACTGGAAAACAAACAGGCCTAAATCTCTCCATTTTAGGATTTTGGCGTCTTTTTGAGGAATTTGCAATAAAAACATCATGTTTCAAAAGCAGAAATCTGTGAGGCTCATGTATTGAATACTTGTGGTTCCATAATTACATTTTTTTTTTCTTCTCTCAAAAGAAAAGTCACCAAACTAATATCTATATCTCTCTTGGTTATCTTTTCCTTGTTTCAAAATATCCCGGGAAGCCCATCTCTCTATCAAAAATACACTTGTTTTATCGGCGTATAGCATGTGCAGAATACTACTAACGAGTTAGCTTTTGTGATCATTGTTTTGTTTTTCCTGGTTCTTGGACAGTGTTTGGATGAGAAATAAGTGAGGGAGTAATTCAGTATATGACCTTCCTAGCCAGCGAAATAGACTAATTGCTCCCTACATCGTGTCAAGTAATATTCCTTTCACTTAGGAATTAATCCTAACTGTGAGGAGGGGTAGAATAGACTTATTCCATCCCACATCTTTAGTCAATTACCATATTATCCCTTTATTTTTCTATCCACTGTTAAGTACGCAAAAAAATATAAGAGGATAATTTTATTTTTATGCCAATACATTTATCCCATCCTTCTATAGTACCTGTATAACTTTTCTTATTTGCTTCAAATTTATTCTATAATTGAACTCTCTATATTACTCTATTAGATATCACGATACGATATAAAAATCAGATCTCACGATACGATATACAAATTAGATCTTGCATAAAGGATATATTTTGCAGTAAAAGGGCTCTCAATCATAACCAACTTATATTAGCACTTTGCGTGATTCCCAAAAACCTCTTTCTGCATTTTGGGGCTAAAATATAATAAACATGATCTATTAGTTCCATAATGACATTATATGGGGCAAATTTTACTAGCATAATTATATTTAGATAAAATTATAGAGACACCCCTTCAAATTTAGATCATTTACATTTAGACCGCAAAAGTTTTAAAAGTGTCAATTAACCATCTAAACTTTAAATTCGTTACAATATGACCCAGTTATCTATTTTTGCTACAAAATATTATGACTAACTAAATTTTTATAAAATTTCAAAATTATTCTTTCCACTAATTTTGCAAGAGACTTCTCTTGGCATCAATAGAAAGGAAGGATAAGGAGAGTCATATGGACAGAGCGCTTTGAGCTTTGTGCAAAAGGATGAATAATAAAGGATGGAGCACTTTGAGATCTATGCAAGCGGTTGGATAACAAAAGATAGGATGCTTTGAGATATGTGCAGAAGGATGAATGACATAAATAAGGTACTTTCAGATCTATGCGAGTAGATGAATGACAGAGGATAGAGCGCTTTGAGATCTATGCAAGTAGATGGATGATAGAGGATATAACACTTTAAGATCTGTGCAAGCACATAGATGATAAAGGATAGTGTGCTTTTAGATCTGTACATGTAGATGGATGATGGAAAATGGGGTGCTTTTATATATGTGCATATGGATGGATGATAGAGGATGAAGTGTTTTGAGATATGTGTAGGAGGATGGATGATAGAGGATGGAGTGTTTTGAGATCTGTGTAGGAGGATGGATGATAAAAGATGGAGTGCTTTAAGATTTGTATAGGTCGATGAATAATAGAGGTTGGAGTGTTTCGGGATTATGCAAATAGATAGATGATAGAGAACATAGTATTTTAAAATCTATGTAGGTGGATGGACGATGAAGAATAGAGTGCTTTGAGATCTCTGCTGGATGGACGGTACAGGATGGAGCGCTTTGAGATCTATTTTGGTAGATGGATGATAGATGATGGAGTGCTTTGAGATATATGCAAGTGGATAGATGATAGAGAATAGAGAGCTTTAAGATCTATATAGATGCACGGACGATAAAAGTCGAAGCGCTTAGAGATTTGTGCTGGTGGATGGACGATAGATGATGGAGTTCTTTAAGATCCATGCAAGTAGATGGATGATGGAGAACAGTGGAATTTAAGATCTTTGCAAGTAGATGGATGATAGAGAACTTTAAGATATGTGCAAGCATATGGATGATAAATGGTAGTGTGCTTTGAGATCTATACAGGGAGTGGATGATAAAGAATGGATTTTGAGATTATGTGAAAGCAACAATCCGACCTCTATGAATCAAGGGTGACTTTATCTTTTTTTACTCCGTTAATAGTGTCAGGATTTTTACTCCGTTAATAGTGTCAGGATCCAGATAGACGGTTGGGCCACGTTACAACAAAAACGAAGTTTTCATGGCCAATTGAACTTTTGAAATTTTTGGGGCTTTAAGTGTAAATAATCCAAACTTGTAAGTATGTCTTGGTAACTTTTCCAAATTTTTATTTTTTTTTTTGTATTTTTATAAAAATATTTTTGAGAAACTGGTGAGCAGCTGCCTACCAATTTCATGAAGACTATGAAATATTAAAGAAGTCCCTGAATCCTCTATTGAGCAAAAAAACATAAGGCACGGAAAGAAACAGTACTTGAGCAGCAAGGAGAAGGAATTGTGCTAACAACCACAAGAATTCTGATCCAGCCCAATCAACTAGAACTTCAAGCCTGGCTATCTCTCTCCTTTCCCCTTTTTTTTCTGTTTTTTGATGAAAAGGGAGGTGAAGATGGCGCCCGGCTGTTATAGAGAATGCAAATATTTGAAGTCTTTATAGAACTATTCTTTTATTGAACTTGAAGTCTTTAAGTGCAAGAGGAGAGGACCAGCGGTGCAGTGCCAGCTTGGTAGGCAACAAAGCATCGTTATCTCAAACAAGCAACTGCAACCCTCTGTCGGCACAACCAAACTGCAAGTGGAAAATAAAGATAAGCCCTTATTATTACTATTACAATGATTTTGACATTCCTTACGAATGTCGCTCAGCAAAGACAAGGTGTTGCAACAAGCTGAAGAGCACTCTTTTTGCTCATGGTAAGTCCAAAAGCTTCAGCCATATCCATATCTTCTTCTTTCATGCCGTTAGGCAGCTTCCAGTCAAAACGATGCATGAGATTAGCAATAGCTAGTTCAAGGACAGGGACTGCAAATGCAATTCCAGGGCAAATCCTTCTGCCTGCACCAAAGGGAATCAGCTGGAGATCATGGCCTTTGAAATCCACGGAGCTGCCCATGAACCTCTCAGGCCGGAATTCCTCGGGAGCTTCCCATATCTTAGGGTCCCTTTGAATGGCCCAAACATTGACAAAAATTCTTGACCGCTTTGGTATAACATAGCCTGTGATCTTTGTATCCTCTATCAACTCTCGTGGAACCAAAAATGGCCCTGGCGGATGGAGTCTCATACTTTCCTTAATCACAGCTTTTAAGTAGCTCATCCCATCCAAGTCCTCCTCTTTTACCATTGGTTTGGAGCCAACTATACCTCTTATTTCATCCTTTAATCTCTTCCTTGCTTCTGGGTTTCGAATAAGATCTGCTAAAACCCATTCCATGGTCACAAATATTGACTCCGTTCCGGCACCAAATAAATCCTGATAACAACGCGACACTGTGAGTACAGGACAGCTAAGATGACTACCAAGATTTGAGTACAAGTGATCTGTAAGGAAAAGTCTCTCTTAAAACACTGAAAATATTTAGGTATGGCTGCTTGGGCTCAGAGGCGGCCCAATATATTTGGAGGCAGGCCTAAGACGAATTCAGTAAATGATGCTTTTTTTAATCATAATTTTTTTTAATAAATACAAAATACTTCAAAAAATGATAAAGAAATGGATAGCTGTCAAGTACCTTATTTCAATAAAGATGCATGAATCTAACAAAGGTAGACAAGAAGATAATATAATTCTTGAATGGAAGCACGGAAAAGTAATTACTTTAAAAGGAGGCCCATGAATCTGATTAAATAATTGAGATAATGATTGCCAATACCGTTTACCATGTCAAGCAAGAGTAGAATTGGAAAAGGTTATGCCATGGCACTTCATGGTCAAAGAAAGAATTTGTCCAGAAAGGGACCTCTCTATAAGAGAAAGTAGGGGCATTATGGGAATTTTACTCTATCTAATTTATAAAAGTCCCATCCCACCATCTTCCCTTCAAGTGAGTACCCAAGCAGCAACTGCAGCCATTCAACCCCCCGTCCCTACTTTTCTCTCTCTACCACCCAAGAGGGGAGAAGAAACAGAGAGGAGAAAATTAAAAGAATCTCCACCCTCCAAGAAGTCCACCTCCAATCCCCCTATCTTTCTTAATGTGAGGGAAGGAAAACCAAGACCAAAACCAAAAAAGAGAAGGGATGAAAGATAACGAGTGGCTTCAGACGTGTATCAAGCCAACCAAATCCCTCCTCTCTCTCTCTCCACCCAAAGCAAAACTACTGTCCCCAACTTCCCAAATTGCCCCTCTGCAGGCCACGAAACTCTCCACCTCCCCTAGGATATGGGAAGCTCTTTCTTTCTCTCCACCTCCCCTAAAATTGACAAAAACTCTAAACTCTCCCTACACCCCTCTCTCCCGCTCTCACACACACACTCTCACTCTCTCTCAATCTCTTTCTCTACTCTTCCTTCTTTATTTCATCGCAAGTCGGTACCTTTTTGCCTTCTTTCTTCCTTATGTGATTCCCTTCTCTTTGCCTTTCGGAGGCCTTTCTTTGGACCGAGGCCTCGGACCGGTCCTGCTTGGGCTCCCCTACATCGATCTTCTTTTATTTTTTATTTTATTTTATTTTATTATTTTTTTCGCTCTTTTGTAATTGAGTATTGCACTCTTTCACCATATTGCTCCAAACCAAAAAAGAAACAAAAGATAGAAAAGAAAAGAAAATGCATGATTTCATTATCTATCAAAAAGAAAAAACATCATTGTTGGTTTATTTTTAAGAATATTTGAATGTAATGGAGAAAGGTAGATAATTGTAGAATATGAACGGATAATTTATTACTCTCAAAAGAATCTATCCATAAGAGCTTGGATCACATGTGTTTAAGGTGATTCGGCGAAGAAGTTGAAATATAAGGGCTATTTTTTTTTAAGACAAATATGAGCTAGAAGAATTACCTCCACAATTGCTTTAATGTCCTCTTTGACAAACAAAGGGCGCTTGCTGCCTTCCATTTCAAGTGAGAGCAAGATATCAACGAAGTTATCAGTTTTGTGCTTGTCATGGGTCGATCGATTTATGTGGTCGTCGACTAGGACGTCAAGAATTTTATCAACTTTCTTGAAGAGTTTCTCGACCCTCGCATCCAAGCCAGTGAGTCTGCCCAGCCAGGAAAAAGATGGGAAGTAGTCCGCTACATGGAAATCCCCCATCATTTTGGAGCACTCATGGATCACTGCATGAAACATATTATACCACTCCTCGTCTCTCGGGCAGTTACCTAGAGCAGTTCTACTAATAATATTTTTGGCAAGACAATTCAGATCCTCGCTCATGTTCATGACGGTACCTGAGGAACAAGATCGAGAGATCGCCTCGATCATGAGAGCTACTTCCTCTTCTCTAATGAGCTTATAGGACTGGACCATTTTCGGGCTCAAAAGATGGAATACACACATCTTTCTTGCTTGCCTCCAATACTCACCATAGGGTGCGAAGGCTACATCTCGGCCTTCGTAGAGGAATGTTTTGGGTGCCTTCAAAGAAGGCCTACTCGAGAAAATATGGTCTTGGGTCTTCAAGATCTCCCGTGCCATGTCCACGGATGAGACCACGAGAGCTGGGACCTGGCCCAGCTGGAGAAGCATGAGGGGTCCAAGCTTGTCGGCCATGGCTTGGAGAGAGCGATGAGGAAGGGTGCCTAGTTGATGGAGGTTGCCTATGATAGGAAGCTTGGATGGGGAAGGTGGAAGACATGTTTTTGTGGAGAATGATCCTTTGTTACATAATAACAGAAGAAGGAAAGTTATCGACAGCAGAACTGCAATAACGAAGAATAGTGGTTGGAGGCTGAGGAGAGACACAATCGCATGGTGATAGCTGATAGCACCCATGCTAGCTCTTCACGCTCAGCTCAGTATTCGTAAGTTTAGTCCGAGTATTCCGAAGGGAAGTGATGAATTTATAAAAGCCTCTTTGGGTGGCGTGTCGTGGAACTCGTTCGCGGCCGGTTTTGGTTGCTAACCATTTCTTCCTGGTCTTTAGTGTGAACTGTACGCCAAGAATAACTGAACCAAGCGATGGATGAGTGAGTGATCCAAAATTGATATGACCTAACATGGATTTTTTTTTTCTTGTGGCGCAGTGGGCTTCCGCCTCCTAACTTGTGTCTCATTCTTTCTTCTACCGCTTTCACGAGGAATTAATTGCTTGGCGCTGGTGGAGCTATCTTCTTCGGGGCAAAAAATTTTATTAGATGATAGAAGAATGTTTTTAGTAATTACTGTAGTTGGATTGGGGACATTTGTACCTTGTGTGTCATGAATTTTTCCATCTAATAAATTTTTTTTCCCCACCTATCAAATTATAGGGTGGGACAGAAAATGGGACAGAAGATTTGAAGCCCTTCATCGCGGCCCCTCCTCTAGATATTCGTACCCCAATGACAGTTGCTGATACCAAATGCTTTTGAAATTAACCCGTTATTAATTAGAAAATCGTGGCATGCTTGGCTTGATTTAATTCATAGGAGTAGGCGTGGCACAGCGCCATTTGGACTATTCATAGTTTTGGTATGTACAAAAAATAAACTTGAAATCAGAATCTCACGCCCGCCCCATGTGCTTCTCCAACATTAATTCTCTCTGTAACGGTTACGAACTCACCCCCATCAGCATCACGCATGTAGATGAGGACCATGCACCTTCACGGACTCTATAAAGTTAAAGGAGTACCCATCATTTCTAGTTTTTTTTTTTTTTGATAAAAACTTTAATTCATAATGTTTTAACGTGAGTACATTCTACCAAGTTAGAAGAAAGTAAAAAATATAAGAATTGAGGGAATGTCCACCGCCGATGTCCACAAAAACTTCCCGGAGGGTCCGCTACATGACACAATTAATTAGAAGGATTTTTTGCATGAATACCCTTTTCAAATTTATATTTATTTCTGTATCCTCGTAAAACACTATTTTTGCACAAATGCCCCTAATATAATGATTTTTCTAACACCGTTAATAAAAACTATATTTATTTTAATTAAAAATAAAATAAAATTTTAAAATTACTTTTTTGTTCTCTATCGTGATCGTCTTATAAATATTTTTTTTGCACATCTACCTATTAAGGGTATTTTAGTTATTTTAATTTGAAACCGTTAATTTTTTAACGGCGTTAGATAAAAACAAGACAAAATAGCAAAACAAGTCTCTTACGAGAGTATACATGCAAATATCACTTTTGGAAGGATATTCATATATATATAATGCGATATTTAGAAGGGTCTTTATGCAAAAAAACCCTAATACATGATACATTAATTAGAAAGGGCTTCCCGTAGAATTTTTGTTCTGCAATTAGGGAGGGAGCCTAATTAACCAGCAAAGGGGAATTAATGGGCTAAGACAAGCACGGGCTAAGCTCTTGTTGAGGCCCTTGGGCTTTGGCCTAGGTCAAACGGGCTTCAACACGTGCGTCAGCTCCAAATGTGGCCCAGACCTGGGTTTTTTGATATGTACAGCTCGAGAGGCAGCTCAAATGATATGGAGGAATTGCTTCCCTTCCTTATGACTTGCATGATTTTTGAAGGCCCAGTTTAGTACGATATCATTTTGAAATATCATTTTGAAAAAAAAATATAAAAGTGACAAGGCTATAATAACCGGCTGGATTCAAAAGTTCATAGGTGGCTTAAATGGCTGTCATCCACCGCTCAAAGCCATTTAGAGCATAATAGGTAGAGATATAGTCCAAACACACTTACATAAATTGGTGAGAGAGAGCTATCCAGAATAGGTGGAGATATTGTCTTTCGAACCAAACATATTTACATAAATTGGTGAGAGAAAACTATCCAGAATACTTTAGAATTTACTACTTTTTAATTTTTTATGAATGTATTCATGTTAAATTTGTATGAGTTGGTCGTAGAAAAAAAAACAAATAAATTACAAGAGGAAGGTGGCGAAATGAAATTACAAGTCCGGATCCTAGTAGTATCCAATGGCAAATAATGGATCCAGCGTACAAAAACTGCACGAGCCCCCTAGTGAGAAGGGCATACAGGGGACACGTCTTTCAAATGCACGGCCGCACGCTGTTGACACATGGAACACTAACACAACTCTTAAAGTATTAACAAACTCTTTGGACTCCAATACACCAATACAATAAATAAATAAACAAATTAACTAGACGGTCCCCCTCCTTAACTCATTCCAGAATGAGGTGTCTTTGAATCTGGGGATTCGGCTATAACTTTTGTATCAAATCTTTTTGGAACCGCTATGGATTAAGCTGGCTAGCATTTCTCCACCACATTTTTCAAAATGAAATGCTTTTGATTGCTATATTAGTAATTATAATTGTTACAGGAACAGCATTCTGCCGGAGCCTTACACAACAACATAGCCCACATTAAGCTAGCAGAGAAAGAGGACTGCGTTCCTTCCGAGGTATTGTCCGCTTTGAGCTCTCCGGCTCGCGAGTCCAGCGCAGACGGAGGGAGACTGGTGCCCTCAATTCAAGGCCCCCCCCCGCAACAATAATCACATAGCAATTTTTGCGATCAAAATAATTATTATTATTATAAAATAGTTATTTATAATTGTAACGAAAAGTAATTAGTTATATCACAATCACAATGACATTATTTGTGCATGGAGTTATTGTTTAATGGATAAAAATGTTTTATTCTTGACGCCCACATGTGAGACGTGCAAGTTTGAGTTCCACTACCACGTACGTCGGTGTACAGCGCAGGACCTCAAGTGAAGGTAAACCTAAATACTGGAATAGAGGTGTATTCAAGTCTGGCCTAATTTAAGAATGGCTCTGGGCTCTTGCGTCAAGCTAGGTTTTTGTTGTAATCAAGCCCAGCTTAAGCAAGCCCATCTAAGTTTAAGCTGAACCCAAGCAGTTCATAAACAGCCTAAAGAAGTTGGGAAAGATTAAGACTTTCATATAATATTTATTAAGTACAAAAGAATTATTTGTAAATAATAATTAATAATATGTACCATATTAATATAAATATATAGTTATATATGCATTATTTATTTAAACCACCATGCACATATGCATGATGCATGTTTAGTAACAAAATGATAAATAATATTAAATAAATAAATAAATAAAATAAAAAATAGAGTGGTTAAAAAGAAAAATAGAGATGGAGGGAAAATAGATTTGCCGGTGGAAAATTAGGATATAGAGAAAGAAATTTGGGAGATACCACAAAACATGGGATTTGGATAATATTAGTTATTAGTCATATTTTGATTTGCAAAATTACGACATTAATGATGATATATAATAAAATTTTATTAGTGAACAAATAATATTTCCTCCATGCATGGATGCTGTGCTCATTCTAACATAGTATAGATATAATTTTGATTTAACGGTCTCCAGTAGAAGTAAGCTGGGTATGATTCAGCTAAGTCATTATCCATACCTATCCTGTACTTATCTAAGGATGAGATAGAAATCCATCCTATTAATTAGGATCAGATCCGGGTAGGGTAGCCACCCATCGAATTCAGGTGGTAGATCTATGCAAA
The DNA here is from genome assembly GCA_025769935.1 of Phoenix roebelenii. Lineage (NCBI taxonomy): Eukaryota > Viridiplantae > Streptophyta > Magnoliopsida > Arecales > Arecaceae > Phoenix > Phoenix roebelenii. The sequence continues at coordinate 620,788 of JAOXJJ010000003.1, forward strand.
TGTGTTTAGGGACTTCTCAAGGCAAGCATGCAGACACGCGTTTGTGCCACCTGCAACCAAGGAGTAGATCCTTATTTCCTCCAAAGTCCTAACACTATTATTGCCGACGATGGATAAATCACACTTGTTACCGAAATCCACGCAACGGAGATCTCCAAACTGTCTTCATTCTTTTGTGTGAACCAAGATTGGATTCTCATAGCCCGTGGCCAGCCGATGCCATCATGACCCATGCATCGAGCAGTGGGAACCACACCACACAGGGGGTTGATGGGTTGCTGCCAGTTTTTACCATCACCATTCTCCAAAGGCGTTAAAAAAGGAGAAAGGTGAGGTGATAAAGGAAAGGAAAGGGAAAGCCTACGGACTTTTTGCGTTCACCACTGGAGTCAAAGGCATCTTTTCCTTTTTCTCGGACTCCCTTTTGCTTCCTCGCGTCCACTTTGTGCAGTTCTTTTAATATTTGTTATACATTCCCTCTTTGTTTGCATTCGCATTGATCGATTCTTTGTTTCCATCATGATTAAGTCCATGACCAGGAGAAAGAGGCTAATGACCTTCGGACAATAGTTTTTCACTTGACACAACTAATGCTTATCCTCATCTCCTTTCTCCAACGTCCTTTTGTATATTATTAATGGAGGACCTTTTTTCTCTTCTATATATTTTTTGTTCAAAATAGCCTAACATTAAGTTCTCCAATAAATTCAAAATTAGTCCACAAATACTAACAAACAACATCTTGTAATTCAGAATAGTCATTTAGCAGATTAGTTCTTCATACTAGTAATGTTCATAAATGATAAAATCCAAAAATCTGCTCATGCCCAATATTCCCTTCATGTTCAATATGGTTTTGCTGATGATGTATATAGCATGGCTTCGAGCATTTGGAATCTACCTCATCCAACATGAGAAATCTTTTGAGAAAAATATATCTGTGTAGGTCTCTAACACTACTTCTTCCAAGACCAGCTGGCGTATGTCATCAGTTGTTAATTCAGCTGAAATATTTGGGTTGCTTCTAATTCTAGGTTCTGATGCCGCATATCTTATCTGAAATGTTAAAAAAAATAAAGTTAATTTTATTAATTTTTATAATTTGGTATTTTGGTAGATGTTATATTTGATATATGAAAACTTTATCATTGAAATAGTTTGGATTAATAAAGGAATGTGAGATGACCCATACAAATTTATTTTGAAAAAAAGCAAGGGAAATACTTAAAGACATAATTAATATGTTTGTAACTTAATTAAATAAATCTTTACATACGATTCCTATTCATCCATGTCTTATGGTACTAAATTGTTAGCAATCATAAAGCCCCTTTCTATGATTCAATCAAATAGAAAAAGAGATAATTTGTCCAATTTTCTCAACTTGAATATTTAAAAAAATAAAAAATAAAAAAATTATGAACACACATTTCTAATATTTCTAATTAATTAGATCAATAGTTAGATTGATTACAATTTCTTTATTTATACTAGTATGAACCTTCCTATAAAATTCATATCAAATTTCTTTTCTAACTAGAAGAAAATATGGCTTTCTCAAAATAATCATAACTAGTAAAAATAATATAAAAAATAAAATAAAATATCTTTAAAGCTAGATCTTAACTTTTATATTAATTTTGCTTTAATTGCTTCACCGAATTCTTTCCTCATTATAAGTCATGTCTAATTAAAACTCATCCAAAAAGGAAACACTACTTTAACTAACCTGTTTCAATGCCCAAACATTATTATAAGCCTCCATCCACTACGAACTACAAACCCTTTAAAACAACTTCGCCCTTCTAGTATCTATCAAGTACTTCATTTTGCTGCATAACATGTTAAAGATTGATATTGGATAAGAAATTTATTGCCTCTAGAATTTCAGATTCATGAATCATCCTATTGAGGTCCACTACCACTCATGCAAATGAGCTTGAGCCCAAATTGCAATTATATATGTACTTATCCTGATTGTTTTGGATTTGTATTGAAAGTTGTATGTTTTTTTAGCATTTGAAGTAGAAAGTTTGAACTTTCAAATGTACATTTTAGGACTACACTAGTACAATAAGTTACTTTTTTTTTGGTAAAAGTTCAAAATTTATCAGAACTCATTAATAATGTTTAGTTGGCCAACAAAACAAGCATAGGACAAAAATTGTTATACATATATTGAATTAGGTCTTTCTCTAATGTAAATATCGTATATTGATCCGATTAGGAAGAAAGAAGAATTCTCTCAACCCGCTCAACTCGAATCTCACTAAAGAAATTTAGAAGAATATACAAGAATTGTGAAAATAAGATTTACATCCCCTTTTCTTTAATTGATGATCCCTTCATAAACTAAGGTACATAGCCCCTTTTTATAGTAGTAGTAAGGTGCTCCCTCGTACAATTCGGATTAGATGTTCCTTCCAGTCTAAATAGGACTAGATATCTTAAAATAAACATAAATAGTAAAAAAATAAAAAAAATAAAAATTCTGCAAGAAGTAGATATCGACTTCTACATCAATTTTATCTTCTGTAGCTTCACCTATTTTTTCACAGATTGGAAGATAAGCTTGCTCAAAATCTTTTTTGAAAAAAAATATGATTTGGCCGGTATGTTTCGAAATCTAAATGATAGAATTTTGGCCCATTTAACTTCCTAGAGAGTTAACTCTAGGTCGTAAATCTTAAAAAGTTATTCGATATTAAAAAAATATCATCTTAATCAAGATCTTGCTCCTAATTCTGTTCATCTCTACTCATAATGGCCAGAGTAATCCATATCGAGCATGATGATCCTTTTTGATACTCGTAATGGCTAAAATAATACACATCAAGTTTAGTGATCCTTCTAAGTACCCGTAATGGCAAAAATAATCCATACCAAGTCGGGTCATCCTCTTAAATCATAATATAATTATTATGTTTAAATATTTATTAAATATTTTGAATCAAAAATAGGAATTGTGATATAATGTAACGTGACTTCCATTATCACAAGTAAAATTATGATAAAAGATGCAATGTACATACATGTATATTAGCTTGTATGCAACAAATGCTACTTCTATTATTATTATTATGCAATCGAATCATATTCTATCTATAAATTCCATTAGTTTGAAAAAAAAAAAAAATAATTCATGGTACCTCCCTTACATCTTCAATATCATCCCATATAAAAAAATTTTGGTGAATAAACATGCACAGGTTTCAAACAAAATTTAAATCACGTCATAGTAGCTCTATGATGATATTCAATGACAGGTTTGATATCACCTCTTTGGAAGATGAAGAAGTTTTAATAACAAAAGGATTTGATATACATGTCAAAATCCAACTTGATTTAAAAGCTTGAATGTCTATCTTTTGCATCCTACTAATTATTCTATGTGGGGCTAAATTTTACACATGATCCTTAATATTACTACGAGTCAAATTATGTTATTTTTCGGTATGTAGTAGTATACCAAAAATACAAAAACTCTTATTATCCTTCAGCCTTTCCAGCAGAACTCTCTTTTGTGGAACCAAAAGGCATAATTATCTACAATGACACAAAGAAAAGAGGACCGTTCTTGAATGAGGCTCAACTCTCCAACACTAATCCTATCGGCTAGAGTCCCCATCTTCAGGCCTGTTCCACAATGCACCCTGCTTAAACGAAATGGGGTTGTATCTTCCGCACGACATAAGGGTGGACCTTGCTTCACATGAATCAACCGTTGGATCGTGCAATAATGGCTTCAAGATACATGAAAGCGAACGAATGGAGAGTGCTTTGACATTTGTGCGGATCACAATCCGATGGATGACATTGCAGAAGAAGATCAATTATTTTTTGGCGCAAAAGATACAAGCGGAACCCCACTTTAACCAAACCTAACTCAAGATGAAGACCAGTGCCCATTGTGCCATTATACTAATTATTACATGAAGACTAATGCCCATGTGTCAAGTCACCCAAGCTGGGTTACTCAAAGCGCTTTTTCCTCCCTATCCTATAAAACGCGAATTAAAAAAAAAAAAAAAAGTCGTTTGTCTTTCATCTCAGCTCCAAAGAAAATGCGAAGTAAAAAGATAAGGCTTTCGTTTGGCCTCAACGAGAGAGGGCATGTGTAGTTGTCGAAGGATAGGAAGATTGGTCCGACCTTTTTACATGGTGGAGCTATCAACACATGGTGGAGAAATCATTACACCTTACACCTCTCTCTCTCTCTCTCTCTCGATCTCTCGATCTCTCTCGATCTCCAATATTATTGTGAGCAGTCTGCCCCTACCCGTCCGTGTATGTGCGCATGGAGTCAATGAAGGATGATTTATTCCAATCTTCTCATTGTTTGTCCCTCCCCTCTCCCCACAAGAAAATGGAACAATATTTTCTCTTCTTCTCGTTTTCTACTCGCTTCATTTCCTTTATTCTTCCTCTCCTTGTTCTCCCCATCTTGACTCCTGTTACTTTATGGATACCTTCCCCTCTCCTCTCTCGCTCTCATAATTTTTTCATAGCAATGGGAGGCTGCCCAGGTAATATTTTATGTGAGTCATATAGGTTTGTCAAAGGGCTTCTTACAGAGTTCATTGGCATTCTGTCCACCTCCATCAGGGCAAACGTAACGTGGGGCGGAGGCAATGGAAATGGAGGTGGGCAACCTGCCAAGGGAGCTCTGTTGGATTCTCTTTGTAAAACTTATGTGATGATTGGATTCTAACATTCATGTTCGTGTGCTCTCTAAATAGTAAAGAAAGAGATAAAGGTAAGTACGAGCACCCTTTTGATCCTTACTGCAACATCTCTCATTTCTTTGTTTTGTTTCCTTTGCTTCCATCATGCAATATCATGATGCCTGGCATTGACTGCCCATTTTTATGATCGTTATCTGTTATTATGTTTTCTAGGAAAATTATCTGTTGCCAAACTCCTATTGCAGCTATTCGCATTACTCCTTTTTTTTTTCCCTTGTGTTTTTTTTAGCAATGGCATATCCATTAATTCATCCACGAGTGAGAGGAATGGACGAAGCCGTAAAAGTTCAGGTGCTGCTAACAACTGAAGCTTCCTTTCTGCATTGATTGAGAAAATGGAAGGGGCAAAAGTTGTGCTTCATTAGAAAGCTTAGTTTTATTTTTCTCACCTTCTAGGCTTTCCAGTCTCCAAAACCATATAAAAACAAACTAATATTTAGTTCTTCTGGAATACTTTCTTTTGGTCTCAAATGCAAAAGCATTCCTGCTTTCTGTCTCCATTGAATTGTGAGACATAGCTGACCTTTCTTTCTAACTACTTTCTTCTTCTATCATTCTGCTCCTCTTTTTTCTTTTTTCCTTTTTTTTTAGGCGCAGGGGGGATGAAGCTAGCTCCCACTTTAGTTTTCTTTCAAACGGAAAAAAGAACAAGTGATTATGATGGGATCGATGCTTAGACGACCACCTTCAATTTTTATAAAATCTAATTCCTGCTACTTCTAAAGTCTAGTTTATTTTCTCTTCTTTTTTGGTTCCTTAATAGATACTTAACTCGGTTGAGGTTTTCATGCCGTAACTATGGGCTTGGAGATAAAGGAAAGAGGCGATGGTAATACATCGAGACATGCATCCCTCATCAATGTTAGTAAATAAATTAATGTAGTAAGTAGAACAAACGCACGAATCCTCCTATAAATACTGCGCGTCTGGAGAAAATAAAGATACCTGAGAGAGATCTTGATCTCCACGCATCTAAAGAGGAGCAATCACAATTGGGAGGTATAAAAAATTTAGTTTAAATTTTTGCTTGAGCTTGCTGCAGAAATTTTTAATTTCAAATGTAAATAGTTCTAAAAGCTACAGAAACAAATTATATATATGACATTAGCCCTACCAATTGAACTAATGAAACTGTTCATAAAGTTGTCATTTAGCATCAAACCTACACATGTCTGTATGAAATAAACTGCCTAAATGCAATATTCCACAAATTTACATGAATAGGAAAGTGAGGTTCGCTGTATTGGAAGGTATAAATGCTGTGAGTCTTGCACTCACTTAAGGCATGTTTGGTTATAAGGAAAAATGAAGAAAAAGTGAAAAAAAAAACTTGTTTTCCTGTTCAAAATCTTGCTTTCTGCTTGTTTGTTCCATTAAAAAAAAAGAAACAGAGAGGGAACTAGGGAACTTTAGAATTTTATAACTATTTTTTCAGAAAATTTTTCTTTTCTATGAAAAAAATTATTTTTTCATAGTTATTTTTTTCACCAAACTGCCCTTTATGTTGTACATTTTAAATTCTCATAATTCACTTAGGACCTAATGTATGTCTTTACTCCATCAAAGAATGAAAGCTACGTCGAACAAATTCACAAAGCGTGAAAGAAGCACCAAGGATCACGCGGAAATCAAAATGTAACCGGCCAAGAGAAAAGCCATCATTTCCGGCCATCAGTTTATGCTCCAATGGTCAAAGGAGCGTGCATGGCTTGGTCGAACGACGTGGATACTTTGCGGTCAAAAAAACTCATGGCCTCTTTGTGTCTGTGTGGTCTGGAGACTCTGGGACCATCTAGGTTTGGGACACAGAATCCAGGCTTTGATGTGAAGCAACCAAACTTTAATTACAAGAGAGTGTGAGCTGATTGTGATTTATTGGATACCCAATTTTTGATGCACAATAAATTGCTAAATCAATCCTGTCGAGGTAAAGAACACAACAACTTTTCTCTGGCTCGGATGCATTTCCAAAGTTTCAATCCAGCCTCAAGGGGAGAAGGTTGCAAGCGGGAAGAATAAAACTTTCATATAGTTCTACTATGTTGTTAAGATATTACAGTTAAATGTGTTAAAGATACGTATCATCCTTAAAATGTTTATCTCTTATGCATTAATTTTCCTAACATTCCAATATAAAAACCAATGGTAGAAATCATCTGGAATTTTTTTACTTTTCTAATAAACCCAATCAAGAACAAAATCATTATGATGTTCATGCTCCTAATCTACCAAACCTAATGGTGGCATGCTTTTTAGACTCTTAGATTATGTATTGTTGCTGGTTGAAGGGTGGATAACTTAAAAGTTATCTAGTTAACCAGCCAAACATCACTAGGTCATCCAAAAGTGAAATAAATTTATTTGATTAAAGATCCAAAAGGCAACTTAACCTAGATAAGATTTTTCCGTAAGAGGGTGAAATAAAAGCAACCATATAAGCTCTTTTTTTTCTCTCTTTTTAACTTTTTTTCACAACTTTTCCATTAACCATGGGCCCACCAAACAAGCAGGAACTAATTTTTTTGCTACCAACTTTAATCTATCATGAAATGGACTTTTCTTTTTCTTTTTAGCTTTTTATATATATTTTTCCACGTAAGAATGTGCTTTTTGGATTACTTCTTCTCTTGTTGAAGGATTGATCCTGCAACAGGACTGCCTCTTCCATGGCTGACACAAGATTAGTCCATGTCGTTGCAAGGTGGTGGGGAGCAAGTGAGAAAGGTAGTTCAAAGCCTTAACTTACAGAAGCTTACAGGCCGAGTACGTACATGTACCTCGGTACTGGATTAAGTTGGCGTGGCGGAGATGGTGGGTCCACTTGAGATCAAAGATTTTAAACATAAGCTCGGATGCAAAGTCCCATAGGCTCAAGCATTACACAAGTTAGACTGGCTAAATTGGGCAGCTTGGCTAACAATTCTTGGCGTGGCCTGAGTTGTAAAATTTTTTTACTGTCGATGAATGTAAAGAATTTTAATAGGCTAAAAAAAATTGGTGAGATTTCTCTAGATCAAGTTCGCGACTAGCCGAGTTGTAAAAAACTTTTACAGCCGATGTATATAAAGAATTTTAATAGGTTGAAAAACTATTGGTGAGATTTCTCTTAATCAAGTTCACAAGAGATAGAAATGTGACAGGACTAGCTGGTTGGAGGAATTTTTGACAACTAGCAATTAGAACTGTATGGATTTTTTTGTATGAATGAACTAAAAATTTTATAGGATTCATAAATTAAGACAACATATCCGGCAAGATTATAGGCTGCTACACGGTGATTAGGTTTGTATTTATAAAATATTTAAAAATAACTTTAGGGTGAAGGACCTCTGGATTCGAAAATAGCCGGTCTATTTTCTCAACCTTTTCTTCTCCTCTCTCCTCTCCTCTTTTCCCACTCCCTATCTCCCCTTTCACTATCCTCTCTTCTCTCTCTCCCGATATCTCTTCCCGGCTCTCTCTCTCCCTTGATCCTCTCTCTCTCTCTCCACAATTTTTTTTGGTACAACAGCGGGTATAAATACGACCAACAAAATCAAAAAATAAAAAACTACATAAGGGCACAGGCACCGATATATGGTTCGTCTAGATGAAACTTTCAGAATGGTGAGCTGTATAGAAAGCAACCTACTTTGCAGTCCCATTTGACTCCCTGTATACATGCGTGGTTTGATAAAAGACACATTTCTCAAGTAATCAATGGACATCGTGGAGTAGCAGCTTTCCCTCTACACGATATCTTCGACTCCAAACCCACTCAATCATCATCGCCGAGTCCCCCTCGAGATGAATGTGATCCGTGCCCACATCTCTCTCTTTCAATCTCCTCTCTCTCACTCCCAACTCTCTCCTCTCATTCTTCTCCTCCAACGTTCTGCCTCTCTTATCCCCTGTTACATTTTGCAACGAAGCCCAGAGAACAAGCCTAGGCGTAAATCGGCCAGGCTCAATAGGCCTACGCTCAATCAAGCCACACGCGAAGCTCTCGTCGGATTAAGGCCAAGGTCGAAGCGGAAGTTTCAAAGAAATTTTGGGCCTCCGCCCTGCCCGAAGTCCTTGTGGTTTTGGATGAGGCCTGGGTTGCATAGAAACCCGACCCCGAACTCATCCGTTTTCTCGGAATTAGTACATATTTGCAAGGTCCAATCCAGTCTTTCCCAGCATTCAATACTTTCAGAAAGTACGAATCGGCCTGCCGATTAGCTTGCCGATTTGGTCTCAGCATCGTCTTCTCATCAACCCAATGTAACTTTGGACTGCCAACTACCCGACTCAACCCTTGTTTTTTCCTGGCTCAAATTGATGCATCCGTTTTCCTTTGTGAGATTTAACTGGAGCCTTGCCCCTTGAGATGGGGAAAGGAAGGAATAAACAAGGCGCACGACTTACATAGTAATTGCAGACGGAAACGTGATCCAAGCATGAGATTAACGGTCAGTCCTATTGTGGTTATGGTTCCAGCACACCTCTTAATTCATTGCGACATCTAAAAGACAAAAAAAAAAAAAAAAACAGATAACATGCTATAAGAACTCATCCAATCATCTTTGTATTATTCATTTTCATCATTGAATTATTCTGTTGTATTATTGGTTATGTCAGAATCTAGGGTCCCACCTAAATAATTTTGTCAGGATATATTATTTGAATTCTTCGACTCTACATAAATATCCAAGATCTACCTATCACATAGCCGAAGTGGGATTAAACATTCGCTTGGACGGGCCATCACATGTTTCCTCCATTTAAGTCCAGACATTCTTGCTAGGCTAAGAATCCAAATCCACTCATAAAAACCTCGATCAACTTATGATCAGCCCAAATAGATATGTGTTGTAGTATCCCCTTATCCTTATAGACTGGATCCGCTCTGATATCATTTGTACCAACCAAAGATCTTATCTCAAAAACCAGTCAAAAGATATATTTGGATTCACTGGTTCTATATAGGTATCTAAGATCTATCCACTACATAGCCGATATGAAACTAAACACATGCTCGCACAAATCCTTACATATTAGATGCAGAAGGATCACATAGATCTATATCTTTATTCTACCCTTCCAATCTACTTTTCTGTTATCCCAACTCCCATATTGATCTCACTCGGATGATTCTAACGGATTGTCTCCATGCCACTGATTTCTCTTGACAGTTGCCACCGACAACAAAAGGACGAAAGTATTGTTAGGACTGCCAACCCGAAGGTCCAATCCAATGTTTCTCATCCCCATGCAAGCTCTCCTGTGTTTTAAGAACTGTTGATACCTGAACTGGTGTTGAACAATGCTGTTGATGCCTGAACTGGTGTTGAACAATGCCATATGGACGACCTTGAATGACCTGGAATATAACTCCTGTCCAAAAAACAGAAGAAGAGAACCCCAGGCAGCGGGCCTGCGCTTGCTAGAATCACAACCCTGAATTCCGAACATATTATAAATTGACAAGCCTCAGCTTATGCGAACACCCGTGGAGGTAACAGTGTCCGCCGCCAAGACTACATTACTCTGCACCTCTTCTACAATACAGCGGAAAGGGTGCTCAGCAGCACAGCAACGCCATCCCAGGAAATCACTAGGAGGATCAGTGTCTTGACGAAATAGAGAAATAAAGAAAGAGTACTCCAAGAAAGATCAGGTCCATTCTTTTGCCATCTTTCGGCTTTGTGGATGAACAGTGACCGTGCGACAAATATCTCTTCAGGACATGTAATCAACACTCAAAGCATCAGCTTGATCAATAGTTGTGTCCCACAGAATGAAACTAATTAAAATATGAAATGAAAATCTTCCATTGATAGAGCATTTACAAGATCATGCATATATGGTGCCATCATCTTTTGGAGATTGGTAATCTCAAAAGAAAAAAAGAAAAAGGAGATTAGAAAAGCTCAAGAGAGTAAAACAGTGGGGGAACCCACCTCACATTTCGGTAAGGAGATGAAGGGACATTAAAAGAGCAACAGCTTATTTATCTACAGATGCAGATTCAATAAATCAATGAGTGATGTCACCTGCTAAAACCTATGATTGCACAGTTGGTTCTTATACGCTGTCAGTTAACATCATGACTGGGTGATCCAGAAAGAAACAAAAGCCATATTCTGTGGCTTGATACACTGTCGGGTGCTTGGGCATATCTTTTCTGCAACTGGAAGTTCATAAAAAAGATGATTCTCTTAAGAGGTACACTTGCCGATTACCAAAAAGTTAAAAAGAGGGATCCTTGAACATCAATTAGATTCCAAATGCAACAACTTTCTTTACAACCAACTGTTCAGTTTCAGTCATAATAGGTAGCACAGACATAAACAAGATGGTCACTTGCAACAGAGAATAAGAAAAACTTGAATCGTGTTTATTTCTATACAGGAGCAAGTGGCCAACCTGACAAGCACCAGCTTACGCCTCTTCTCAATGCTTTCCATTCGATGAATTTTGTACTGGTCCAGCTTTTGCTACGTGCATTTTACTTGATTTGTTTGTTCACAAGTCAGTCCCTTTCAGGGGCATCTCCAGCATCTCTCCTTGCACTCAGGTTTCTGGTATACGACCACACCCTCTCCACCTCACCAGATATGAATTTTCCCTCTTTATCACCGTGCTGTCCTCGGAGGCTGATCTTGCTTAAAGAAGGATGCGCTCTTCCCGGGCTTCCAGCCACTGGAGTGGAAGAACAAAATGTAGGTGTGCCAAATGGAGAGGCATAGGGGGTGTTCTGGATAGAGAAGGGGCTAGGCGAGATCCTTTTCTGAACAGGCAGTCCTCCAAGCCCTCCTCGATTAAATATAGAAACATTTTCTGCAGCTGCACACGTCTTTGTTGCATCATCCACAAAAATGAGATCGTCTATCCTTGCCATTATGTTAAATGCCAAACTCTCCATGACCCTTGAGTAACTCTCAAGGATTGATTGCCCGACGTCCTGCAAAACAATTTTAAACAAAACAAAGGAAGATTATGTGCTGTTGGTTAAAATAATCTACCAATAGTCAAAACCCATGCTATTAACTAAGGTAGACATGTCAGCTAGAAGGGATCTCCAAGTAAGACCCATCCAAAATCGGCTGATTGTTTGGATGGTTCAGAGAAAATGCATATGGATTGAGCTGAAGACTGAGAAATTTAGCTTCTGAAACTCCAAGGAAATCTTGTTCCCCTTTCCGCTCATTAGTCATTGTACCATTTAGCATAACAAGGTTTTCTGCAGTAAGGACTAATGGTAGAAAATAGATCAGAGAGAATAAATATAGTCCAGAGAGAAAATGAGAACAACCTTATTGTACTGAATCTTGTACATATCTAAAACAGTCTGCGGGAGACCAGGGTACCGTATTCTCAAGCTCTGCAAAAGACACTCAGCCCGTTGTGCCAGAAACTGACTTCTTTCAGGATCACTTACTAGACCCTTGACCTTCCCACCCCATGATGACTTCTTTGCCTTTGATTGAGGATTTCCTTTTTGGTCTTTTAGCCTCCAAACATGTATGGCTGCCTCAAATCTATTTGCTATTTCCAGAGTATGATGCTCAGATGACAGGTCCAAGCAATCCAGGAGACATTCTGGTGAAAATTGATCAGCCGTTATATACCGGTAGATGATCTCACCTAAACAGGATTTTCCATTCTGCAGGTACATGAGATGGAAAAGGCTCAATCTGGTCAGTAATGAACCCACTTGAACTGCTTGCCAGATACAATCCTCGTTGAAACTTATAAAGATAATTCATAATTTTACGAAAATACACTTAATAAATGTTGGTAAGAATAATGAGATAGCAGAAATTTTAGGAAAAAAGCAATTTATCAGCAGGCATGTGTATTTCGTGGCTATCACAAACTTGATCATCAAAAACAATAGCAGCATTCCAAGGTGTTTTTGTCTGCAGAAGTTATAAAATTGCTAGCACACAGTTAATTTCTACGGCACACAGTTAATTTCTACTTATTTATGTAAGCAAAGGAGTAATGGCGAGCTTAAAGAAAACCAAGAATCTAAAACTAATGTTCCCTTTCCTTTTTTTTAAGCAGTTCATAAATAACACAAGGATGTTTCTAAGTCAGTACAGGTCTCAGTTCCCTAGATGTCCATGGTACAACTGTCTGGCTTGCTTTCCACACTAAAGCTGAATGCGCGCACACAAGAACACACACCCAGACAGGCATCTGCATGCACATGCACATCAATGTATGCAGGCACAATCTCTCATCCACGCAAAAGAGAAAAGAAGAGGTTTAACAGCATTTATCAAAGTTCAGCTCACATCATTTTTGCAGGATAACTTTCTCAAACTGGATACTTTCGTGCGTCTTCTTAGAATCAGACATGCCAAAATTTATCCACATTAAAGCCAAATAATAACAGCAAACATGATGTCTCCTTGATTACTTGGAAAAAAAGATTGCCAATGCATAGCAGAGGAGAAAAAACAGTTAGCAAATACTGTATATAATTAAGAATGCAAACAGCCAACATTCGAACAAGATGGAGAAAGACGCAAGAAAGAGTTGAATTAGATGTCAACAGAGATAAGGAAAACCAAGATTTTATGAACCCAGTTTCAGATAGGAGGAAACATGCAAAGAAAAAATGTAATGCGATGGGGATGAACAGTGTTTTTTTTTAAAAAAAAAACTAAAATTTCAGAACACAGTGAACATTGAGTTTCATGCCAACTCTCTATAGATGATGATTTTAGGAAACAAAGAACTACTTGCCAATCCACAATTGCGTTTTAAATTGTTCCCTTTCTGACCCATTTGGGTACCCAACTTTTACTCTAAGTAACGATTAGTGACTTAAATACTGACAAATCAGCAAAAAGCTGGTCTAGATTCAGAAATATTGTAAGGTTTTACTCATGAATGAAGATCATTTAGTGCAATAGGAGTTTCCTGTGGAGGCCATCACACTAAATTCCTCATTTTCTAATGATATATGATGATTTTGTTTCTCTAACAGACATTAAAGTCTCACCTGTCAGCCATTCTCCCTGTAGCCACAAGTACTGTGACCTTGTTGATTCAATTCTTAACTCCTGCAATGACCATAGAGCCCATAATTTAGTTTTCATGATATTAAGAGCACCAACTAACTGGCTTCCCATCCGGTTCTACAAGATTAAGCGATATTTCAAGTTTTATGCCTTGTATTTCATCAGAAACCTTGAATGGTGCTTTTCATTTTGTCTACTAATTTCACTTACATATTCTAAATGCATTTATTTTGGACCTTCGTGCAATTTTTGGTGACTGAAGGGTCCTCATATTGGGGCTTCGCTGGTATTAGGTGCCTTAGCTCACCCTTTAATCCTAATCCATTTACAATTATGGTATGAACGTTATTTGAACTTTTTCAAGGGTTCTTAGCATCTTAGTTGTCCCTTTCGGTGGGGACACACTTTGGTCTGGCCAGTGCATGGCCAGCTTGAGCAACCTGCATTTTGACAAGCTGAACCAAGCAAGTTACTGGCTTACTGTTGAATCGTGCTGAGCTTGGGTTATCCCTGTGAACCTGATCACTCTTCTCAACCTAGGTAACCCCACCCCCACCCCCCCCAACCAAGGATGCCCACAAAAAAAAGAAGAAGGTATGCATGCATTGAATCATAATCTTGGTGTTAACAAACATAGGCTGTAGCACAACAAATGAAACTCAGGAGGGTACTTGAATTCCACCCAAGGAGTTTATAGATGTACTCGTTCAATTTGTTAGTTTTCTCTAAATAAAATAAAAACTAGCCATTTCATAAATCCGGTTGGACTGCTACCGGTTGGTCTTGAGTTGAAATCAGCCATAGCATGCCCAGAGGATGACTAGGGCGAACCCTTGTTTGGTTATGACAGTGAACCATGCTAGGATAGGGGTTAGTAGGACTAAGATCGGGCTGGTCTGCCTTGCCCATGGCCTTCATCAGTGTGGACCCATCCAGTACCCAGTCCAATCCATCCAATGTCCATGTGTACCTTTTGGAGATTGTTCGCCCATTCTAGGTTACAAAACATTCTTCTAAGATTCTCAGCACACCTAGTTTTTAGCAGTTGGTATTCTCTGTTTCAAGTTCCTCACCTTTCTCTGGAGGCCCTGATACACTTGACTGCCCTTAGTTGCTATTCTTCCTTACGATGATGGTCCACTAGTGGAACAAACACTCTGCCTTGATCTGAACCTCAGTAGGACCAAATATCACCAACTAAAAGGTGATCTACAAGTAATATTTGGGTTCAGCCATGGGCATTACTTCTTAATCCATTATTCCTTAATTTCACATGCAGCTTTATCAACACTCATGTCAAGGCAAATCAATACATAGCAAGCATGAAAGGATCGGCTCATCCAAGAATTCCTCTACAAATTTAAATCCAAACGTTCCAAACTAGAAACATGCTTGTTAGCACACTTCATCGAAATTCAGATACATCCAATTGGTTTAACCTATATAGGTTCAAATTAAGCAGATTCAAAGTTGTACTAGAAGTCATACTTTACATATACCTTTGGCAATGTCTCCAAGTAGACATCAGGGATTTCCATCTCGGCAAGCACCCCACTGTTGATCGCCATCGCCGCCTTGAGTATCTGATTTGCACAATCCCTGCACTGCTGCAACTTCTTCCTTGCATCCTCAGACAGACCAGTTGGCAGGACCCGTGGGCACGGGAGCCACCATTTCTCCTCCTGCCTCATAGACGGCCTCCCAAATGAAGAAGAAGGGTATGCCCCACTTCCATCCTCATCAGCATCGGCAACCAGGATCCCCCTATCGACATACCAGAACTCAGTCTCCCGGAACCCATCCAGCATCCCAAGAAGCATCGCATCGAGCTTTCTGAGCGCCGGGAGGTTCATGTAGAGATCGGTGCGGGGACGCGGGACCATCACCTCGAAGGTTCCCCCGCCGGGGAATTCTTGGAGAGAAGGGACGAGCTCCACTATGGAATCACTCACACATAAAAGCCATTCCATCTCCCGGCGCCACATTGCCTTCTTCTGTGCTGCCAGCGGCTCCAGCCTCCACAGCTCCCCAAACACAGTAGCTGAACCCAATTTCCCCCCAAAAAAATAATCAACAAAAATCACAAAAAATGAAAAAACAATCGAGGAAAGAAAGAGGAATTTATCTCGCCAGAGAGATTTGTGATGGCATTTGAGATCGCGAGCGCCGTGCAAACCCCTTTTCCACCGCCGGACATGTCTTCGCCAAGAAGAAGCTTAGCAAATCGCTCCTTCATCATCTCCACTTCTGGAGAAAAATTAATCAATTAATTAATAAAAATGAGAGCAGTGACAGCAAAAGTGCAGCGGATCTTCTTCCGGATCTCAAGCTAGACGCAATTATTTTGGTTCTTTTAAACCAAAAAAATGCAAATTGCTCATTTTGAGAGAAGAAAATTAGGGAAAAAATAGACAACGAACCAGAAAAGTCCGTCTTCCGCTTCTCTAGCTTCGCGTCCCAGAACACCACATCCCCACCGGGCAGCAGAGCCCGGGCCGCCACCGCGGCGGCGGTGGCGGCCCGGGACTTCTCTCCCGCCGCCGCCGCGGCCAGCGGCGAGGACGCGAAGGAGCTGGAAGCCCCGGCAGCCGATGACGAGGCGCCGCCGGCACCGCCGCGGACGCCGCCGTACCTCCGGCCGGAGAAATCGCTCGAACTCTCCGACTCACTCACGTCCGCGCTCGGGCTGTAGCTCCCGCACCGCTCGTCCGACGCCTCCGACGAGACGCTCCCCATTCCCCCACCCGAAAACCGTAGCCCTATAGACCCGATCCAGTTTACCGCCGGCTGCCGGAGATCAGCGATCCTCCCCGCTCGTTTCCTCCATGGACGGCCCGGATCGTATCACGTACAAGCTGGGAATTCGGACCCCGTCAGTGGGCAAAAGGAGTAAAGGAGTGAAGCTCGAGAGTGGCCAGAGAAGAAGAAGGAGGCGCGAACCAACAGCTGGATCTCTCTAACCCTTTCTCTTATCAGTTTTCAATGAATTCCATCTTTCTTTCTGCCGGAAAAGCAAAAGAGAAACCGCTTGCAGGCGGCTTCTTTCCTTTCCGTATCACTAACCCGACATGACGCGCTCTTTCTTTAATGTTAAATGGCCTTTTCTTTTTTACTGTTTTGCCCTTGATTCCTTTGGGTGGGGCCCAGTGATACTGTGGCTTGATCATCCGACACGTCAGGAAAAAGGTCCAGGTGGACGTCGGATCTCGGCCTGTCGGATCGCGATGCTTCTGAATGCCGCGCAAGCGGGGCACTGGCAATACGAATATACGATTGTAATATGTAGTACGTTTTGGGTAACTCCTGATCGGTGTGGGGACCGTTTTCTGGGAGTGGGGTTTATTTCTGGGCCTGGTTTGGGTGTCCGTGGAGTTTATTTCTGGGCCTGGTTTGGGTGTCCGTGGAGTTTAAAGAGTACGGTCATACGATGCGTGGTGGACTCGTTTGGAGCAGGTTTAGTACGCCCCCGAGGGGCACCCGACAAGGGGGATGCGGACGAAAGGGACGGTTACGCCCTGTTTGCCGTAAAAAAAATGCTAGGAAGCCCTGACCAAACCATTTCTCTACATAAGCATGCTTGATAGAAAGGAAAGCAAACCTTAAAAGTTTAAGATTGGACCAAAGAACTGCTTCTCGATCATCAATAGCTTATATGTTATGCATTGATCAATGGTTGAATAAGAATGAGACAGAATATTCATTTATAAATTATCATCAGGACCGGCATAATTTTTAGATAATTTAGACGGTTGCCTAAAGCTCTAGCCTAAAAAAAATTAAATCCAGAAAAAATCTCAAAGACAAAATAAAAAAAAAAAGTCTTTTTGTGAGTTTGTTTTTAACCGAACTACTGCAGAAAAACACCTCAAAAATAAAACAGTCATGGGCCTCTAAATATATTGGGCCGCTCCCGACCATCATTCATATTGTATTTGCATATTGAACCTCTCCAATGCAACTCCAGATTGAAGAAGATCTCAGTTCAAGGGAATGATATCAAATACGTCCGTCAAATTCTCCGGGGATAAATCACAGGCCATTTGTGCATGCTGCAGTTTGGTGACGCTGTGGGGCTGCGTAGTGTTGCCCCTAGAAATAAGTTTACCACAAAAGAGGAGTAAAGTGACCATTTTGCCCACGATGTGACGCACAAGGCTAAACTAGCTCCGGTGGTAGAGTGAAAACGGCGAACGTGCTTGACCGTGGGACTAGTTCGTACGTTTAGTAAAACATAGGGGTAGTGTAGGTAATAAGAATTAAGGCGTGACGGAATCATGGCAGGGAACATTGTGTTGACCGATTCGATAGATAGATGAGCTGTACATTGTAATTCTGATACCGTAGACTCGAAGCATGCCACAATAATTTAGTACGGTCAAAATTATAGAAAAATGGGGAGGAGGAGAGCTTTGTACAAAAAAATTATCGAACACAATAACTCAATTATATTTAAGAAATGGAGAGCTGATCAGAGTATGATTGCAGGAGGAGAGGGCCTGCTTGACATCATGAGAATGATGCATTAGAGGTAGGTGGATAACAAATTACTTGGCCGGCTTGTCCAAATCTTGATGCGTTTCCTTGCAAGCTTTGAGTTTGTTGTTATCGTACCCTCGTAGGCTGGGATTTTGTTCTCTCGCGTGGTGTCGTTTGTCGCCATGCAATGGTGATCAAAGGGTTGGGTGAGATAAGAAGGGCTACCTAATCGGTGCTGACCCAATCGTTCGCTCGAGATTGGGATAAGCAGTACTCATATTGTTATTATTATTTAAAATACAATATACAATAATAAAAAATAAAAAAATATTAAATCGTCGCTCTCCATTACGTGTTATTTTGGTTGCATTCTTATTTATATGTATGGCACCTATCCACATAAGCCAATTGCTGGCCAGCTTACACCAATCAAAATGCGATGATTGTCACTTTCATGTATGGTGACATTATTTTTTGCAAAATAATTGTCCAAATCATATTATATAAAATATCTATATCAATTCTAAACATTAATATGATTATGTTGTATCTATATCATGTGGACCAATGCGGAAGAACCATATTAACATAGCATTTCTTTTCTCATAAACTGATTTATAATATACTCATCTAGCATAAATACATCTATGAAAATTAGAATAACATAGTCCGAGTCAGCCAGGAATTCATAATATAGTGCCAGTGTTACAGTGTAATTGGCGAGAATAACATAGCATTTAAAGATAAAACAAAGCTTTTGAGCAAATTGATTTGGATAATTATTACAGTCACAGAAAATTCTTAGCTCCTACAAGAAGAATAGGAACTAGGAAGAAGACCTGGATTGTTATGTAGTGTCTCCGACGAGAACAAACTAAAGCCAAACAGTTAAAACCAGTTTACCATTAAAACTGGTTTAGGTTGAATCTCAAGAAAAAGATAAAAGAAATAGTCGTCAGTCATTCCCAAAGCCACATGGGGCGCAAGAATCCATGGATTCTGGGCTCTGACTCTTGGTTTATCAACGATTTAATAAGGAGTATTGGCATACTTAGGCAGTGGTTGATGTAAAAAATAGTGTTGGTACATAATGACAAGTATGCCCGGCCTCAATGGCTGGTCCTCCGGCCCTCTCTCTGTGGAGCTGGAAGCATGTCAATTATCCTCCACTTTCCATCGACAGACATTTCAGTTTATAAGCTATGGGCAATAGGGTAATGAAAAACGAAAGAAAAGGAGAAGGTATATATGATCCCAAGAAAAAAAAAACTCGTTTATTACTATATTATAATAATATTATATTATATTATAGTAATATTATACTATATCATATATTTATGTCTTAATACATATTATATTTTATTATGATTTGTTGTATAATACTAAGCAATGTCCTTTATGGTCATTTTGTCGTACCAAAAATATTTCCTCAGTTTGTTTACCAAATACATATTAAAATTTTATAACACTTTAGAAATGCAGTTACCAAATAACAAATAGCTTTTTATAAAAGCTCTACTTCAAAAAGTTCTACTTCTGAAAACTCTACTGTCAACAGCTCTGTCAAACGAGGCTCAACAAAGAGTTTTCATGAAAGAGGCAGACACTCGGAGAGTCTGGATGGTAAGTTCGGCAGTAAAACTATTTACATCCATATAAAGCCACCATCCTTGTCCCCTAGAAAAAGCCAAATGCATTCTCATGCACATTAAGAACCGCCTTGATGATTTCCCTCTCACCCTTCCACACACACTCCATGGGGAAGAGTCTCCGAAGCGTACATATATAGGACAGAAGGGGACCAAACTCGTAAGGTATTACTTTATAAGCTCTCAACCATCAGAGATGGTTACGGAGATTCACATGGATATTATCTCTTTAATTTGTTGATGGTTGAAGGTATATGAGATGCGGTACATCTCTTTTTGTCCGTATAAACCTTTATGCACATTTAAATCCTTTAATCTACATCCTACGGAGATTGACTTAGTATATATCCCAAGCGCAAGCCCATAAATAAAACAAAGTCCATCTAATTAGATGGATTAATACAATTGAAGTTTTCATAATATTGAATGAGACATATACAAGATGCAGAGAAAATAAGTAGTGCTGGATGGGGTTCTAATTTTGTTTTCACAGTGATACTTTCTCTAACCACCAACTCATCATGCTTTGGCTTGGCTTCATATATATACTAGCATGGGACATGAGCAGATTTTATTTAAAATAAGCCAAATCTTAACCCATTTACAATTAGCAACCGAAGGATGGTGGAATATTACAAGCAGCTAGTCCATTTTCTCTAACATTTTCTTTGATTAGATCTTACAAAGTCGAATCAGCATAACATGGTCGAGTTATCCATGTAAACTTCGGACAAAAGCGGTCATGCTATTGCCGCGACCAGTCAGTTCCGTAAGGTTGGTCCAACTTTTGCTGGAAGACTTTGAGAGGTTTACAACTCAAAAGTCAAAAGACTGAAGTAAAAAATAGAACTTGCGTAGATCCCATAGAAGTTTCAAGGCCACTGAACACCCGGAAGAGCACGAGGTTGGGAACTGGGAGAGTTCCGTCGGCAGTCGCTTTTTTTGATGCATGGATGCATGCATTCCACGGACGTCCAAGGGCACCCTCCGGGAGATAAGGGTACGTAGTGAAATTTTTCATGCAAGGGTGCCCCCCAACGAGGACGTTACTTAATTTAAAATAGTTCATAGAAATGCTAAAGATCCGTCTCGTGAGTGTGGCCCATAATATTACTAGGTGGGCAGTAGGCGAGTTGAAATTTTTGCCCGCCACGCAAATTTGAACTTGAAGAGAACAACATTACATGAGCCTCTCTCTCAGAAAGCCCAGTGGGGTCCTCTCAGCATGTCATTGCTATGCCAGTATCTAAGTCTCTCTGGGGATCTTTCAAGGTCCTTTTAATGTGTGTTTTCTTGTGGCCGTGTCATACATAGTAGCATTTCTTGGCACTCAAGTGCTCCAAAATCCAAATTCAAGCCTAAAATGTGCTATTACATCTACTTTTCGTGGGAACAAAATAGTAGTTCTGTTGATATTGAGCCATTTGCCCAAGTATATATCTTTATGGCTTTCTTTTTTTATTATTATTGTTAAGAGAGCAATGGTTTTGCTATCTTTATTTGGTTTATATGTGCCTATAGAGCACATTTGTAGATCTTATAATCCTTGCATCTTCAATGTGCTGATATAATTAGCTAGATAAAATATGCAATATTTGTAGGCTTGTGGCATAACCAAAGGACATGTTTAGCCAATTCATCAAGCTGTCGCATTCGTGCATGTTTTGTATTTGTTTCCCCTCCTCCAATAATGCTATGCATGAAATATTGGTTAGTTTGCACAAGCTTTAAGGCATGAAAGGATGTGGCACATTCTTCAGCATCAGCATAAATCCTTAGCTACACTAGAAAACTTATATCATGCTGGATGATGAATTCTTAATTATGATCTATTCATGGCTCTTAGATGCAACCATTTTCCGATGCAGTATATACCTTCATCCAAAAACTGGGAAGACGTACGACATGGTGTACAATGTAAGGGACCCTGTTGCCTAGGAAACAACTTAACTTTCGGCAAGCAAAGAGTGCAAGTGACTGTAGGTAGTCTTGAAGTCGTCATGCATATTTAGGGATGGAGTCAGCAGGATTCTAGTAAAAAAGAGGAAATTAGCCTGGAGAGAATCAAGAAGTTGAAACATTGGTGGATGACCACCGAAAAAATGGGGAATGGAGGATGATGTTGGTGGAGATAGAGACCAAAACAATTTTACTGGTCGATTTGAACAGTATGCATTGTAGAAGGCTAATGTAGAATATATGAGAGATCTGATTAACACAGTGATGATGATTTGAACAGCTAAACATGGGATCTTATTGAGCTAGGTCTCATATTTATTGTACTTTAACTCCCAGTCAAGCTCTATATCTCTTGATGGTATGTCACTGCTAAAAACCAAGTCACAGCCCACATCCAGCTTTTGTTACAATAAGCAAAGGAATGTCGAGGATTACAAGGATGAGGGGATGTGTTTGAGGAGCACATATCCAGACAGCACCGTCCGGTTTCGTTCCTTCACCTTAGTTTGATATATTACTCTGCACATTGAAACGCTGAGTTAGCTATCCAGAGTCGAGGGCTAAAGACATGACCAACAAAAAGAAAAAAATTTCCTACCTTGGGCCTTCAAGCCACATTTCTGTGACTAAAGTTTCTCCTGGATATACATGCAAAAGAAAACGACCAAATATGCTTTTCACTGCTGTTGGTTCCCCGTTGCAGAAAGATTTGATAATGGCTCGGACCGCAAAACCAAGAGTGCACAAACCATGCAGAATTGGACGAGTGAATCTACGAGAAACCACCAGTTAATCCATTTGGAGGAGATGAAATGGATTCCACAAAAAGCATGATTATGTCAGGAGATTAGTTGACCAGCATAGAACAAACTAATTAGCAGCAGCATAAGCTTGGACATATCAA
Source organism: Phoenix roebelenii (assembly GCA_025769935.1). Lineage (NCBI taxonomy): Eukaryota > Viridiplantae > Streptophyta > Magnoliopsida > Arecales > Arecaceae > Phoenix > Phoenix roebelenii. The sequence goes on from JAOXJJ010000003.1 coordinate 643,520, forward strand.
ATATTGTGAAAGAAACTTTTGTAAAGAAGCAACAAGCATACTTTATTCCAGAAAAATGGACATCCGGATATAATGAACCCCGTAGGGCACAATAACATCATTAGAGAAGTGATATTATTAGATTATATTAAAAAAAATCCAAGTCAAATTGTATTAAAATTTATGCAACCAAACTACCTGAAGAATGGGGAATGATGTTTGAAGTATTTATGAACACATATAGACAGTTTGTTATGAATATTTACATTGAAAATGCTTAAAAAGAAAACAAAATGGTGATATCACATTTCATTTCCGTGGTGCTAGTTTATCACCAACACATGACAATTAGCACAAAACCACTTCTTCAGTCTTCACCATCAGGATATTTAGCATACTGTTATATGTCTATTGAAAAAAGCCACATAATGGTCCTGTCTTTTATGGATCGAGTAGAGTAAGGCTATGCACTATCAATGACTGATCTTTGACCGAAGGCTCAGGCTGTGTCAAACTCACCCCTAACCTGAGACGAGCCAGGCCTTAAGTTTTACAATCATGCTTAGAACTGGCCTAGGCCTAGATTGATAATCTGTCTCAGTCGACCCCTCCATCCATTAGAGTCCTTCATCCCTTACACTATCTAACTATGAGAGGAGCGGAAAAACTTTCTAGCATTTGCAAAATGAGATCCACATAACGCTCCTCTTATGGCATTTGGCAACAATGGGAACTCATTATCTGAAGATATTCTGATAGCTGATCTCATGTTAAAATAGAGGTGATTGTACCCATTGTTTTGATGCAACTATTTATTGGAATTTGCCCTTTCAGTTCTTTCCAATTAACAGACCCCTTGAGCTAAAAGAAAATAAAATAACTCCATTTCAGTTATAAATATCATATCAGAGTTAGTTCTGCCACCAAACAGTAATCATAATATTTAAATTTGAACACAGACTACTAAAGCCAATATGCTAATGGGAATTTGTTCCACCACCCCCAAAATGGAAAATGGGTGAAAGGGTTACTGATGCTCTAGCCAAAAGGTACGTTAGGAATTGAGAATCTCACCCCACTCTCTCCACCACCCCCTCTTAAAAATAAAAAAAAAAAAGAGTCCTCCAGGGAGGAGGGGGGGTTTGCTTCTGCCTTCTTCCTCTGATGAATTCTGACAGCAAGAAAGATGGATGAAAAAAGCATTTCCACTTCCTCTTCCTGCAATAGCAAGCAAGAATTCAGGAAGGCTCTCACCTATCAACTTAAGTCATCTGTTTAATTCATCTCTCGTGAATCATTACTCCTCACTATTGCACTCTTAATATAATCATCCTTTAATCTCAAAGAAAGAGAATTTTACTTTATTCAAAAGAATAACAATGAACTTAAGAAAAGTCCATATGTAAGAGAAAAATGATGGTCCCCTTCACAATGGTTAAGGAAATAACTAAATCTATCTGCTTATACCCCTATCGCAACCTAAAGGCCTTATTCCTTCATCCAATGCTTAAATTGTATTCTAGCCATCTATCCTATATATGCTCCAAGAATACAATGTCAAGCATGTACAAAAAATTGCTACCTGTTTTAATCAAATGAGCAAAAGTTCTGTACTAGAAAAATCTAAATATGCAAAGTAGTCAAGCTAAGCACTAGTGGTTATAGAGGTCAAGATGATATGCCATACATGCAGGTATAGATAAAAAGAAGAAAAGGAAAAAGGGGGCAATAATTGATATACAAATTAGTTCTGAGAAGAAATCTAAGACATGCCTATTCCTTTTAAATACATACCCAGCAACGTGTGCAATCATGGGATCTGAATGTAGAGGATTATAATCACCTGATAGCCTGTACAATAGGGCCTGCATCATAATAGCATTAGTGCAGCAGTTTTCCAAATGGGGGAAGGAGGTTGGCTAGCTCATGGTCTAAAGAAAAAGGGTTAGCACAGAAAGATAACTGTTAAGGAGACTATCACAACATGTAGAATAGGTAACATGGCAGTGTCAATCATAGAAACTCATATATAAATGGTAAGTACAGCAAAGCCTTTCCAGCCCCCCAAGAAGGAAAAGAATGCTTTAGCTACATAATGTTTTAGGAGAAGACTATCTTTAGAATGTAAAGCTAATGAGAAGTGAGAAAATAGCCTATAAGCACTCCCCTGGTGGTACAATTATAATGCTTAGAAAATGAGAACGAGGGAGAGAGGCACCTATAAGCACCCACTTTGCCTTTCAACAAAGAAGAGAGACATTATATGCCCAATGAGAGAGAAAGTGGAGAAAAATCAGGAGTCTGTACATATCTCGGGAGAGTGTCTAGGAGTTTGCATCTATTGTTTTCAGAATGAATTGTTTGTCCAGTACTATTACTTCAATTCTGTTCCATGAACTACAAGTGCAAGACTGATGTTAGAAAACTAGCTAATAATAATGTAAAAGATCTAGTACTATCGAACTCTTCTGACCATGATTAATGGGGTAAATAGAATAATTAAATAAATCAAATAAGCGACAAAAGAATGAAACATCATGCAAATTTATATACAGTAGAACTTTGAAATATATTAGAATTATTCTATGAAAGATAAGAAGAGAGTCAAATGTCCTTGTATGGCAATCCTGTTTATTTTATAAACTTACAAGGAACTGAAAAAACATATAAATAATTTTAAATTGACATGTACCAGGCATAGGTTCCTATGAAACAAAATTAACAAAATATAAAAGAGAACTGAAACAAAAAACACATGCCTGGGATTGATGGGTACAGTCTTCATAAACCATGGAAGGTTTGTATTTTGGAACTGAAACACGAGAAACCTGATTGGCCGGATAGGTTGTATATGAATACGGTGGTGAGGACTTTGAGAAGCCTCCAGCACCACGCAAGTAGATGGTACTCCTACAATGATCGGTACTCTAAAAGATTATATATTGCAAATGCTGTCAATATACAAACAAGTAACACCCAAAAAATTAATATGTTACTGACCGGTTCATGCACAGGGCTTCACCAGACTCTTTTATATAACTAGTAGTCTCTATCTCAATAATAGTTGCTTTTCCTGGAGTATCAGAGAGCATAATATTGAAAAATCCCAATGTTGATGAAAATCATAGCTGTATGATATTATCTGTAGTTTATATTGTTTGCAATTTCGGTATGATTTTTAGCAACAAAATTAACCATCAGATTTAGTGCACTGAAGGGAGCAGGAGGCCCTTACATTAGTGGAAGGACAAAGCTGATGGTAAACATTAAATGACAAAAGCCACTTTACTATGAAAAGAAAGAAAATGAAAAAAGAATGGAAAAAAGGGTTGAGATAAAGAATTCAGAATTACAAATGTAGCACTATTAGAAACACACCTTTGTCATGCAAGCCCGCGACAGCTACTTTGTTTAGAATCTGATTCAAAAAAAAAAAAAAAGGAATGACATAAAGTTTTGGACACTTTCTGAAGATAAAAGTCATGAAATTAGATGATCTAAACTTCATGCAATATTTGCTTATATATCTGATTTTTTGAAACAAAGAGGACCAAAGGGCCTTCAGCATATCTTGTTGATAGCAAAAATTTAAGCCATTAAAAATATAGGATCAAAATGATTCTAATAGGACACAAGAAAAACAAGAAGAGATAAAAGTAACAATTTAAAGGAAAAAATGATGGAGCCTACAACCCCATGTCCTCTCCTTAAAGAATGTTAAAGAACTGCAGGGGAAGCAAGTATACAAGTTGAGAAAAGTTGAATCAAGCGGACCTGGGTAGTAATAAGATGATAGCTTGCAAGGGGATATAAAAACATGAAAAATACATGATACTTATCAAAAAGGATAAATACAGAATTATCACAAACATGTGTTCATAAACTTGATCCAATGGAATACATATAAGAGCTTAAATGTTAAATGTTCTCTTGGATGAAATTATGGCAACGTGATAGCAGCTGCTTATTAAAGATTTAAACATAAGCTGCAAAATCAGGATGTATGATAGTTTCGTGTAAAGATATCCTATTTAGTTCAAATCATCCAAAAGCCAAGCACAACTAGTCGTTGCAACTCTTTACTCTAGTAATATACAGGTAGTTATCTACTATCATAGGACAAGAGAGGTGTTTCTCCTTTCTTCAGCCTCATCTTAAACTAGCTTCAGAATACTCACTTTTAGCAGCCTTCTGTATAATTGTTATTTCTTTCAGTTTGCTAAAAGAAGGTGATACACTTTCTTTAGTCATGCAACTAAGGCAAAATTCACAGAGTGCGCCCTACATAAAAGATATGAAACATGACTATGTTGGAAAACCTGATGCATCAATGTTTGTTTATCACTCAATAACATTCCATAACAGTTCATTTATGCAGATGCTTGTTCACAGTAGAAGAAACGTGGAACGCAAATAAGATATAATCAGTATTTTAAAAAATAAACTTAAGGGTTTGATCTACAAGAGTGGGTCATTTCTGTACAGATAAAGAAGACTTTAAAGTTTTGAACTTACCTTTGGCTCTTAGTCAATGCTAAATGGTAGAAAACTTATTAGAGTACTTGACCTTCCCATATAGAGATGGCTTGAACTCTCACAAGGATTTGGGACAATTTAGTCTGTATCTTTCACATTTGCCTGATTTTATGATGGCAAAGAATACTTAGCCTTCTCAATACTTGTTGGCTCAATTCTATGAGAACATAAGGACTTATCTTTTTTTGCATTCACTTCTTAGAATCACCCAGATCTAAGAAGTAGATGATGTGATGATGATGACAATGATGACTGTAGAAGCGACTTAAAATATTTAGGTTTCACCTCAGAAGATGGTTCAATTTATCGAGACCCAAGACTGCTTGTTTTTAGAATTAAGGCTGGCTAACTTTAGAAGCACAAGGACTCATAACATCTTAGTTTTTACCCTTAAATATGTTAAATAAAAATATTCAAAAACTGAAATTTTTTGCTGCAAAAAGGCTTACACAACCACTTGAAGGAAAAGGCCTGTAGATCTCCATGTATTGCTGACCATGCAATAGAAGCCTCTGATCAAATCTGGATAGGGAATAAGCTTTACAGTTCAGATAATGAGACAAAAGTATGGATATATTTTAATATCAATTAGAAATGCCAAGGTGCTAAAACATGATAAAATCTAGAAAATCATGGAAGAAGTCATGATTCAAAGACTACTGCAACAGGGAATGTACTCACTGCATGCCAGGCACGTCATCAAGCGTACCCTTCTTTGTTTGGAAAGGAAACAGAGCACCAAAAGTTGGCAAAACCTGCATATCAGTAAATTCAAGATGTCATCAAGGTCTTTAACCAGATGATTGCTGCCAAAAATCAGAATACGATTTGTTTCACAGGCTAAAGATGTTACACTAACAAAAAAGTCCTTGTTAAACCAACAAATCATTGCTAAAACATTGTATTATTGGAATTATAGAGACAATAACATTCTTTTTTTTGGTTGGGAGAAAACAGACACAACAAGAAAAGTACTCATAAGGACCAAATAGAAATCTTGTCTCATTTTTTTGGAGTTAAATTTATAAATCATGGGTGAAGAATTTTGTAAACAGCTTGCATTATTCAATCTATCGTATGTAGCATCATCGATTCAATTTTATCAAATTCCATCATGGCTTTCAGTGGTCTTCTCCCCCCTTTTTAAACCCTTCTTCCAAATAAGAGTCTCCTTGATTGTTGGAATTTCCAGGCTACGAATCCATATATTCTGCCTTGCCCCAGTTTTTGTAGACCATGTAAATACTTCTCAAGAACAGACAATACGGCTGGCAGTTTGCATCGCAGCTGAATTTTTTTTCAACGTTAATAATGATTAGGACTTGAAGCCAGTAAAGCTAAATTAAATTGTTCAGGATTAAAAAGATTTGGGGCTCAAAGTTAGCTTTCAAATAACTGATCATACACTTGAATCAAAAGAATCCACTGAGTTATGCCTCCCAAAAGGTATCAGATTTTGCCATAAGTTTATCCCCCTATTGAAAGCTAGATCGCATCTTGAGGAAACCAATTTCATATTAAAAAGAAACAAAAACATTTTTTCCGCAGAAAGCTTTAAATTAGACCTGAATGAATCGCTGCCCGTCCCTGTGGTAAACATACTTGAGCTCCTTCTCATCCATTGCATCTTCAGCGCAAGCTCCAATTCCAAGGGCATAGAGCGCCGCATCTCTATTAAAGACAAAATCAAAACAAAAATTTAGGAAGAAAAATAAAGGTCCCACCTTTTAGCAGCTTGAAGCCAGAGAATTCCGAAATTTCACATCTTGATGCCTCTAACTGACCTCTCGGTATAGGAGAATGAAGTCTTGCGGGAAGAAGAGCGGAAACAGAAGAGAAAACGATATCAATTACACGAACACTGAGAAAAATTACTCCAGAAGAGGGGAATTGAGAGGAAGAGGAGGAGGAGAGAAGAAAACCTCGGGGAACTTATGAGAGATCACCAGCTCCGGATCGACGGGAGAGGGTTTGGAACTCGCCATGGCCGGCTCTCCTCGAAGAAGGAGCCAAGATGGGGAGAGAGAGGATAGAGATTGGCGTCGGGGAATGCTTCCGGAGCTCCGCCGAGTAGGTGACGTTACGCCGTGGGGTGAGCAAAAGGGTGAGCGAATTAATTCTTTGATTTTTTCCATGGTCAAGTCAAATGTTTCTCCAAATTAATCATAGGCAATCAGATTGGGTCTAAAGATCGGTTTGATGCAGAATAGATCAAAAATTTATTAACCCATATCTATTATATTTATTAAATAAATTAAAATTTTAGATATAAATTTTATTTATTTATTAAATACATAATCGGGCCGATCTATGTATTCTATTTATTAAATAGTTCATATCAGATTAAATAGGTTAAATAAATTGTTAGCTAGTTAAATAAATTTAAGCAAATTAAATGGATCAGAAATAGATTAAGTAGGTTTCAAACAGGTTAACCAGATTTTATACATATTAAATAATTCGGATCATTATCCGATCTAATTATTAAATGAATCAAAATAAATTATAAACGAATTAAAGATCTAAATTCGAACTCAATCTATTTAATAAACAGGTCTTGATGAATTAACTCATTGATAGCCGAAATTTGTTTATGTCAAATTCAAATCTACTTAAAGCATGTCGTTTGAGAGGTCGGGTTGATGGGTCTTATCGTAAATTGCCACTTTTTAGAGTCGAATTACAAAGTGTAGTGAAATATTTACGGATTTTAGGATATTTTTAGAATTAATTAAGTGTTAAAAGTAGTGTGGGTTTGGGCTTCAGATATTATATATATCACGCTGGATTTGAATTTTGTATTTGAAAACCAAAAGCTACACTTTTAGACAGTGGATGTCTTATTTCCCAATCAGATTTCACAAATATCCTAAAAGCATCGGAATGAAATTGTTTTATCTCATATATCTTTTATTTGCGCAACCTCATATTTTCTTTATGTTTCTGAATATTTTAAAATAACCAAGCATCCATTAAAAGTTGATTCTTAATATTCAAATATTTAAAATTTATAAACTAAAAATCATGATTTTGTCCCCTTTCTCATAATTTTTTCTTACAATTTATATTATTATCATTTTTTTGCCCAAAGTTGCATTTGCTGAGTTCTTTCCACACTTTTACGTGTTTCCAAATTTTTAACCATCACCTTAGCTGAATCGTTACTATTAAATTTCCAAGTTTATGGGCATTTCCGTGTTTTTAATCATAGTTGAGGAAAACATAACTGTTGATACAATATGTAGGAGCCGGAAAGGGTGATGACATGTCTAACTGGGGCTCCCCATGGCTTTCCTTGCTCTATCTTTCTCACAACCTACAAAATAATGGTCCAATTGAGAGTTCTCTCATGCAATTAATGTTAGTTGAGGATTCATGATCTCTAATTCTAAACATTATTCCAGTTCTAGCTGCAATGCTAAAGTTGATAAGGTCGAACTCATCCACTTTGCAGTGACACAATTGGTTCATTAGATTGGAAGCAACCTTGACTTCGTCCTAATCTAAATTAACATCAAGTCACAACCCTTCCATGCGTAATTGTGCATAAATTGACTAACATGGCATGAGCTCATTTGACTAGCCCATAATCTATTACATTCTGCATGACATGACTCTAAATCAAGCTAACTTATCCTTGACCCGCTCTATTGCAAATGATGCAATCCCCTTAGGGCTATCATGTCCACTACATTATCCTTCAACTGAAGACCAGCCAAACCATGAGCTTAAGATCACTAAACCAATTTCCAGAGTTAGGAATCTAAAGGCCAAGATCCATTAATAGGAGGATCCAATGGGAAATATCAAAGAAAGAATGGTAGAAGAGCTATTTGCTCCGTCATATTATTTTGATTAAAGAGTTTTTTTTTTTCTTTGGTATACCTTCTTCTCACACTAAACTTAAATGAGTACAGCCAAGAAAGTCAGATAAAAGAAGCAGGCTCAGCGAGTAGAAAATAGCCGCCTAAAGAGGTTTCTTTACCGGACCTAGAACGGACACATGGTGTTGTGTTCCTTCAGTGGCCACCGAGCCTGCCACTGGCCCAATTACTGAGCCTGCCAAATGGTTTGAAACCTCAACAGCCACTGGGCCGGAGCCCACTTCGCGTTGCTACGTCTCTGTGGGCGAAATACATTTCGGCTTTGCAGCTGAGGGAAACCCCAACTTCTATACGTGTATTTTTTTGTTATTGCAAAACCTCCCAACTTTGCCTTGATAGATGAAGGATTAAGTATTATAATCTCAAACAAACTCCATGCTCTTTCAAGCAACTTGCAGCTTTGCTTCTCACATCATGTCAAGTTGTTAACTCGCACAAAGTCATTTAATTTGCTCTTGGCTTTTAAAGTGCTTCTTTAAGCAACCTCTCCTATGGTTTCCTTCTACTATGGTTTAGGCATACCACAATGGGATTGGTTAGACTTGATGATCTCTAACCATAGGAAATTGTCCAACATACAACTGTATAGAACTTAGGAGCATTGCATGTGGCGGCTACTGCATTTGTTGGTTTTGTATGAAATATATTTGGAAACACAGGTTATGCATGGATCCATGACCTCTCATGGCAGATCTGATGGCCATCAGTGCACTGAAACCTAACGCAAAGCTTCTTAATAACAGTTTTCCAAATTTTTTCACAATGCATGTTCGATCATGGCAATTATTTGCTTAATTGTCTGGATATATGTCCATCCCTCGTACAATCTTTTGCATTGGTTTAGCAATGCAAATGCGGACATTGTCCTGTTATAATTCATTGGTCAAAATTTTAGTAGTGCATGCACCAGTCAAAATGATAACCCTTATTTATTTCTGCAGACGCCATCATCCCTGATAGCAATTAGACTGTCATGTTGCAATTATAATTCCCCAACAATGGCTAGCTAGCTACTTGCTTAGTTTGAATAATACACCAACTTCATTTCTAACTATGATCCTCGACCAACTGCTTGAAGTTGATAGGGCTGGCATACTGCAGTGATCCATTGTAGATGGCAAGGCCTGCTATCTTGGATGCACCCTGGGTAGGATGTACACCGTCCCAAAAGAGGTATTCTTTGCGGTCGTCACAGTAAGTAGCGTTCGGCATGCAACCGGATACTGCATTCAACTTACCACCTCCACAGCATGCACTTTGGACCTCTTTATACCCTGGCGAAGCGTTATTAAAACTTCTTATTTTATCCAAGATGCAGGAACTGATACTAGGTTTACATGATCTGGCCTACACTAAGAGTTTTGAACTTACCAGCTGCTTCTGGATCGGCTATAATATTTGACACCACTGCATGAGAACTCCCGAGTGAGTAGTTCATCCCCTTCAATGTCGAGTGAAGATTGCTTAACATAACTTTGACGGCATCATTAGCACCAACGGCCAAATCATTCAAGACGGCGATGCAATCTCCCAAAGGGTGCAAAACTCTCGAGGACGGGCAGCAACCGACGGGTGCAACGTCGATTATCCCAAACTTCCTTGCTCCCAAGTCGTACAATGCCTGCCATTCCTAAGTGTAACTAGCTCTTTCCAAGAAATCAAGAAATGGAATGCTATTTGAGTAGGAAAAGAGAGTAAGTGAGAGAGAGAGAGAGAGAGAGAGAGAGTTCACCTCGATATGGTTTTTGTAGTTGTAGATGAGAGTGTTGTAAAACTGTTCCTTTTGTGTGTTGTTTGGTGCATTGTTTTGTCTAAAAAAGGCGAAGAGGTCATTGCCCCCGGCGCTGATGAGGAAGATAGATTTCGAGAGTACATCGTTGGTTCTCTCCGTGTTCAATCGTGCTGCAATTCTTGATCTTATGGTGGCAAAATATTTGATCTGTTTTGTCATAGTGATGGTAGTTCCCTGGTAGATGGATGAATGAACATGGTGATTAGGTGTTGGTTAAGAGTTCTAAAGCAGCAAATAGGTAAACAAAATATATAAGCATATTGTAGAAAAGGTTGTGCTTACAGTGGAATCAAGAATTCCAGATCCTCCAGAAGCGAAGTTTACTCCTCTCAGACCCTTAAGAATTCCATGGCTGGTCTTGTTTGTGAGGGAAAGATATGGTGGCGGACTCCTTCGGAAGCCCATGTGACCGGCTACGCGCATCATCAAAGATTAGTAGCTAAAAGTTTACAAAAAAATTGGAGGAATATATAGTAGAGTGTATCCGTAAGAACATACAATTAATCCATGTCTTTTTTTTTATGATTTTCCTCATCTTATTGTTGTTATTATTGCTCTTGCTGTTGTTGTTAGCATTCATCAATTCACTAAGATAATAATCCATGAAACTATATATGTAGGAGACAAAACAAAAACCAGATAAAAAGTGTTAATTAGAGAAATGAGTAGGTATTTTATCCATGGAGATAACACAAGAAACGAGTGTATGATGTTTTGGAGAAAAAAATAAATTGGAGACAGGCGGATAGTATATATCCATGGACCTGATCAGATGCAAGGATGACATTCGTGGTTAGGTAGAGAGAATATCTTTGCATTACCAACTCCATTCCTCCACGCGAGGATCGAATGGAGATCTCGTCAGTTATAGCAGGTGGACATATTTGACCAGTACGCGACAGCGAGATAAGAGGCAAATTACGTCAAATTTTTCATGGGAACTCAGTTACATTATCAAAGGTCTTGCTCTATATGACTAGGCTTATCTAAATATTATGCAACAAGGTGGACCCTCAGTATATACATTATATCACATCAATAGCCATCAGAATAAAAAATGATTTTAATTTAATGGCTTGATTTTTTTTTTTTTTTGGGGGGGGGGGGGGACTATTGCTTTTTCAAAA
>JAOXJJ010000003.1:676585-693822 GCA_025769935.1 Phoenix roebelenii
AAAAGTGATCATGAATTAGATTGGATAAAAAAATATCAAATTTTATATAAATCTGGTCCGAAGTCTAATTAATAATGAATAGAGTTTAGATGCAAAGTCCGGTCCATAATCATCCACACACATATATGTATATGTATGTATAGAATGCAGTGGCGATGAGAAAGACTAAGAATACAAACTTGTACACAATTGAAACTATTTTTAAGAGTTTTTTTTAATGAAAAATATATGGTTATCTTTATTTTGTACGAATATACTTAGAAATAGGGTGTCCGCATTAAGAAAGAGAACTACAGATTAGATACAAAATAAAAATCAAAATTAAGGACTTGTTATGATATCCATTTAATAAGAACTAAACATAAAAATAACAGGCAATCCAAAGAATCGACCTCTGTTACCCTTATGCGATTCATTTAAATTTTGGCATTTTGGTAACATTAACAGGAGCAAGCTGTTAAATTTGATGGCTGGAGGCAGCAGCGGTGCGGCGCGGACGAACATGAAGAACATGCAGCCTGCGGGCTACTCCTCTCTTCTTTCCTATTTTAGCTTGGGTCCGGTGTAATGGCTAACAAGAGAGAGGTGGCTATAAATACGGAGAGGATATTTGTTGGCTTATAAACTCTATGGCCAGGCGCTCTCCCTCGACCCTCTCTCTGAAAGGCGTGTGATAAACTGGTATGAAATTTTCTTCCTTTACTGATGAAACTAGAAAGCATTTTGTTAAAGTGGAATAGTCTTCTTTAAAAAATAAATAAATAAGCCAAATCCATTAGAAAAAGATAGTTTACTTCAATTTGTAAAATTCTATTCTAAAAATAATTCCATGATGTTTTATGCCCGAGCCACCAACGTGATCTACCAAAAGCTATCGAAACACCGCCAAGGTGGTAGCACGGTTGGAACAGAGCTAAGATTCCACTGGAGTGGCCCAAGTTCGAAACGCGCAGATGTCGATTAAATGTGAAGATCGAATGCCTCCCATCTGGTTTGCCCGGTGGAGCCGTCATCTGATCCATCGGAACTGAGGTAGTGCTGGAGTGGCGTACTCATACGTTGAAAGAGCTGCCATGCTGGTGGGGCTCCCCATAGGTCGAGAAGAGTATGTGTGTATTGTCTACCTGCATTGAACATTTTCTGGTAGAAGGGAGGCTCAATGGGGGCTGCAACGTAGGTTGGATTAATTCCCCTCCTCCTCCCCTCCTTTTTTCCAAAGGAAAAAAAAAAAACAAAAAAGCCAACGAAACAGCCATCATTTTACCCTCAAAAAAAAAAAAAATCCAGTCCATTACTGAACCAGGCAAGTACTAATACATTTAGTATCACGATGGATAGTAATTTCGGTTCTACCCACAAACGAAAAAACGCAGCTTCAGCGTTAGATTATTTTTAAAATAATTCCGTTACTAAAACCTTGATTCAACCGAACAGTGTTTGAGAAGTATGAACCACGAGAAAGTCAACAAACAAGTTGCACAAACGAAAATACAGGTTCGAAACAATGGCAAATGACAGCCCTTGATTAACTGATTAATATTTTTCCATGATGGGATATTAATATATTCATATTTATATTTACTTTGTTTGACAAATATAGATACTAAATTACTAATCAGATGCAAACTCATAGCCATATTTATTTTAAATAGATACGAATACAAATCAAATACCAAAAGTATAAATATAAATACGAATATTAATCAAATAATTGAACTTTGTAACTACAGAATCAAAAATATTACTAAGTAGATAATTAATTTAGTTAGTAGCGTATTAATGTAATCATTTATTTTTTAAAAAATATCATATAAAATCAAATAGGATTACAAATGAAATTAGATATCCTGATATGGATCGGATAATTATCTATCCACATCCATTCTCTCTTTTTTTTTTTTGACGGATAGTTCTCTCTTTTTTTTTTGACGGATAGTTTCCAATCCACTTTCATTCCTATTTCACAAGGTTAACCATTAGATAATGCCATGCACGGATCTCAAAGCATTCCAAATACCATTCATCACCCTATACAGATCTTAAAGTGATTATCATGCAATCCGATGGTAGACTCATGTGGAAGGTGAAAGATAACAACACGTCCAACTTATTTGACACATTCCCGTCACGAAGTTGCCTAAAACAAATCTAATTTGTGAAGTCATTGTTCGACCATGTAGTTTCACAAAACAGGTGCTGACAATACTAAATTAAAAAGCCAACACCTGACTTGAGAATGGTGTGCTCAACTGGTAACCTTACAACACCATGCTTTTGGAGGGTGCTGTACAATATATCATGTTTATTTGGAGAATACTACCTGTAGAAGAAAATAGACCTACTTGCATGATAATCAAAGCGAAAAAACAACTTAAAGAAAACGTTTTGTCATTTATCAGCAAAGATCGCCAGATTAATGCCATCTTGTTCTGCATTAGTTCTCTTCTTTCCCTTTATCTATTTTTATTCCATGTTCCTCAAAATAATATCACTAACTTCATTTAATGAATATACAACAGATGCTAATACAACATAGAATTAACTTCCACACATCCCTGCTCGAAAACCCAGAAGGCAACAATATTTTCCTCATTCTATCGAAGCCAATGTTAATATTGCTTTAGTTTCATACAAAATCTCCGATAAACCGAAGAAATATTAATCAGGGAAAATCATCTGATGATATTAGAAAAATGGAAATATTCAACATAGCTTTTCTGGTTTCAGCGAGGCATCGAAAGAAATCAAGCACGAACAGCATCTGGACCAATAGCTTTTTAAGCTTCTTTCCGAGTTATCCTGTTAATCATGGGGAAAAGTTGTCACAGGATGCCCCGAATTTGGAAAAAAGATTGCATATAGCCATAAGTCAAATGTTTTTCAAACCTGAAGCAACTGATGCCCAGTGCATTGGTGATCTCATGGATGACCGATGTGGCAAAATGCAGGTAGAGTCCCACTGTTACAAATAAAAAACCTGTGAGGTATAGTATAATTGGAAGACCCAGATCACAAATTTAAGTACTGCAAGCAAAGCTCGGCCCAATGCAATACACATAATACCAAACACTTGGCAAAGATCGAACGCTTTTCACCAGAAACCACATCATACACAACAGGATAAAATAGAAACCTCGTTTTATGAATTCAAGATGCCACCCATGAGTGGCAATATCGAATTAACATTCTAACATCTTTGCAAATACTGGCTGCATTTGACATACAACAGGAATCTGTCTTCCTGTTTAGGGAAGCAATAATGCCAATGAAACAGTTTGGTCACTGCCACAGAACCCCTCTCGCAACAAAAGAGCAAAGCCTAAATTGTAACACAAATTTAATTTTGACTAAAGCAAAACATTCAAGAAGATCAAACTAAGAAAGAGATTAATATCTGATGTGCCATAGTGAGAGAATAAAATATAACATCAATAACATGTCTATAAAATAAAGAAAACCAAGATAACTGAATCCCAAGAAAAACAGGATTTCTTCTACCTGTGAATACACAATACAAGAGAAGCATAAAATGCTCGTCAACCAGAGGAATTCTGCACCAAAGAAAAGCCAAATAAACACAAGAAAAAAGAAAAGGCATACAGAGTAGAAGCTAACTCTAGTTTCTAAAAAGGATTTGTGTAAAAGCAAGAAAAAGAATCACATACCCATCATTAAGCTTTGCAGTAAGAGCATTTGCAATGGCAAGAGGAATAAACAACAAAGACTGTTATAGGGAAGCATGTCAGTAAATTCATAATAACAAACATATTCAGGATAACTGTGTATAACAAACAAAAGCTACCAGCCCAGATGCATGATCCTGTTAGTATAACTTGGATAAATATACTAAGGGATAAATAAATATGTTGATTCATCAGTTCAGAAAGAGGTAGTTACCAAGCACATTCCAGTTTTTAAACCCTTGGGTTCGTCACAAAGGTGAGCCAGAATCATCCTTCCCTGCAAGTAATTTTCGAATTAAGCTCTCCAATTACATGTAAACACACAATGGAAGCATTGCTTGCACTTAGGTCTCGAATAAAATGTATATTGTGATACACTATGCTGTTTCACAAGTGTGTTGTATAGACTATTTGCAACCCATGATGCATGGATGAAGCAACCAAGAAATTTGGATGATATAAAGAGTTAGTAGAGAAATATTGCTGACTAGTGCAGAAGAAACAAGAAAACTGGTTAATGCATCTTGTGAAAAGGCTAGAGCATTTTTTAGTGGCAAAACATGTTACAGTATTAGCCTGATTAGTTTTGTTATTTGAGAGATTTCTGGTGAAGCGCAAATGCTTTGATGCCTATGAATTAACTGCCATCTGGCATTGTTGATGCAGCATGATACTTACCATGCCAGTGCCTTACTGGGACACTGCATATACATGGTATTGGCTACGCTCCAGTGGTTGTCATACACAGATTAGATAGGTAGAACACCAATGCACCAAGAGAGTCGAAATACAACGAGGTTGTTCCTTTATCTATTCCAAGGAACAACTTAAATCATTGTGGTTATAAATATGACTGACAAACCAGAGTTAATTGTCTGATTTCACTCTTGAAAGGGATCCAAGATATGGCAAAACCTATAGAAACTTTCACCAATTATTGCAACGCAGTTATTTATTCAACTTTTCAAAAAGAGTGGACCAAAGGAACAAGAATAAAAATAGTCATTAGGATAATCCACCAAGATGAGGACGTAACAACTCTAAATATGGATGATGGAAAACATTACTGATTAAACAAAAACTTTAAGGATGAAACATAATTTGCTATGATTACAGCATCTAGTAAAATCCAGGTCCAAGACTTAATGCTAAGACAGATAAAAGCAATTCGAAATCATACCACAAGAAATCCAAATGCAAAACCCGTTCCAACTATAAGCAAATGTGGGTGATTGTACATAATATCCGAAGGAGACAAATAAGACCTGCAATATATTCGAAATTCTCTTAGGAAGAATATTTAATACAACTTCTAGCTTTTTCCTACAAAAAAAAAAAAAAGGTAGTGAGCATCATAATCGGACCAGATAAGAACTGCGGCCATGAGGACGCTGAAAGGAAAGAGCTGCCAAAAAAGCAAAAAGCTAATTAAGAAACCTGGAAAGGTAAAGAGTGTATTCCAGACAGAAAATTACCATTGCTAATGCCAGCAACATGCTTCCCTTTCTTGCTTGGACTACCATATGGACATTGCTAATGCTGCACAAGAACATACCAGTTACGAAAACATTATAGCCATAATAGCAACCAACAAAAGCCTCATCAGAGTATTAGGAGTATGCTGGCAAAAAACTTCCATCGTCATTCATTCTATTAATGGCTACATCCATTGCAGCAACAAAAGTCAATTCATACGCCATTAAATAGTTTGAGCAAACCCAGCACTAAACCTTGATCTAGTCTGCAAAGCGTAGGACTGGCATTTAGTGGAACTCCATAACTAAAAGAAGCTGACACTATCCGAAAATCATGGAGGACTAACTTTGGCAATGTGACCGATTAAAGGACCAACTTTGGTTGAACTTTCATTTCGTGATTCGCATGAAAATCATTTTCCTAAATTTTTCACCAGAAAAACTTGGAAAGTTCAACCTTCCACATAACACGACATGAATCATGAATGAATGTATAAGATTAAACTTGGAAATTTTAGCAAAAGATTCAAAATAAAGAAGTCAAATTAATAAACCCAGGAGAAGGAAAAGTAGTCATCAAATGAACGTTTCGAAATAAAAGAATCAAGACTTAGAAATGTAATACCAAGAGGCTTTTGACTGTCAATTCTGGTCAGGTTAGGAAAGTATGACTTATGGGTTCAGAGGGAGAAAATGCATCAATATTGTTACTGTCTGAAACAATCTCCTATTTGATTGTTGTCACAAAAATACAGTCAAACAAAGGTGGTGGAAGCATTAGAAGTGGTGGTGGAGGAGATTCAGGTTTCTGAAGCAAAGGGCAACTTTTCTTTTTTGAGAAAAAGTGGAGGCACCACCAATAATTTCAAAGAGATGATGTAAGAATAACCTAGGTCAAATACTTGATCAAACACTCCCAAGTTTGAACCTCGAACATCGAACCTCTAAACCCTGATTTATTTATAAAAAACTAGACAAATCTCAAGTACACCAAACTGTACAAGATAAATCTCCTAGACAGAAAAAATTACTAGTCATGATTTTTAAAATTCAGAAAACTGTAACTTACCAAGATGAGACCAACTATGGATGTCAAATACAGAAGACTTTAGTTCTTTAAATTGAGGGACCAAGAAAGAGTTCCCTTTTAATTTTAAAGTTCCCTAACAGATTAAAGAGAAAATTAGAGGCTTCTTTTCAGCCTGTAAAATCTGTCCAGCATTAGATATTGTATCTTATATTCCAATTCCTTCATGTTCTAAAATACCAACCAAGCTGCAGGTGACAGCAGGATCCCTAAGAAGATTTATCAAGATTATGTGCCACTAAAAGCTAGAACAGAAAAGTGCTAAACTCCGGGGTAGTTTGCATGTTTAGGATGCAACCACCTGAAAAGGGCACAGTATATTGCACAATGACAGGACTATTAGAAAAATAACAGAAGATAATTTTGTGTCCAAGAAATGGAGACTGAAACAATGGAATTCAAAGAGAGATACATGCTGCTGACCTAAATAGCTAGGGTAAATATTGTTGGTTGCAGTAGCATTGAAAAAAATAACAAGAAACAGCAAAGGCAAGGTTAAACTGATAATTTAATTTGCATAAAAAAAAGAAACTTACTTAGATCCAATAGTTGGCAGTACACCAAAAACAATCATAAGAAACAGCACAGCACCATATAGTGGTATTTCTGAATCAACGGTAGGCGAAAAAGCTTGTCAGGAAAGGATAAGCCATAAATCATAACATAGGTAACTTGCACGCAAAGTCGGTAAAGAATTTGATGAACAGTAAGACTTCATAAAAAGCCATAATGCCATTAATGAAAGACAGCTACTTTATCAACAGCTACAAATAACAAAGAACCACAATAAACTAATATACTAGATCAAAAGAATGAGGTGTCAGTTTAATCATTAAAACTGAAGAAGCTCAGCAATAGCATCTTTGGGTAGAAGCATCTTGTTAGAGCACTTGAATGTCCTAATTACTGCATTCACGTCACAACACATCAATGAACATCTGGACACTATTTTACAAAGTCCCTATATGAAATCTAAACATGCACAGCTTGCTGCAATATCTAACATGTTACATGTATGTTCATGGCCCTGAAAGTTTTCAACACTTTGAGACATCAATTTAAAGTTTCATTAAACTTATCGTAAACCTGATCAAACTTTTATAAACAATTCCTAACGAGACTCTAATCTCATTTTACTCCTAAATTCAAAACAGCATGTCAAATTAGATTTGAATATGTTCATGTGCCCAGGTTCACACCTCATGTAAGTTGCATGGGAACTGGCACCCAAGATTCCATGAAGCATGCCTACAATAAAAACTTTCATGGCATGTAAAATTGCTAACATGGATTCAGCAAGGTTTTTAGTACAGACCTGTAATGCTCGATACAACACATACTGTGCTGACCCAGTACATACTAGCATGATACAACGGCTTGGTACAGGGCTGTACTGACACATGCAACAACTGCTATGTCAACTCCTACAACATACTATGTATCAGTATGGGGCATATAAAACTTACTCAACCCGTATAGGTGAGTTACAAATATGGGGTTTGTAGTACCAAAACAGTAAACCTTATACCTAAGATCATGATCAATGCAGAATCCTGCACTCGTAGCTAGGCCAAGCTTTCAAGATGGCATGGTTATCTAACCTCATCATCAATAATTGTGTAGCCAAGCTTGATGATTACCTAACCTCATCATCAATAATTGTGTAGATGTAAATATCAAATCAACTCCTATCTATCTCAACAAAGTTGATGTGACATACCTGTGTGATTATGTTTATCACAATATTGACAGTGCAGCATCTTTGATTAAACTAGTCTCCTCATCCACCAACCAAATTTTTAACAGTAAAAGGCAAACTACTCTAAACCACCATAATCTAGAAAAACAACATATTTAAATAGATTCTCTAATAGTCACGTCTTTAAATTGTTAATGCTTCATGACACAATAATATTCATCTCCAACTAATATAATTACCAAGTATCATAATAAACTTTTCAAAGTTGTTAGTGATTCAAGTAAAAGTTTATGGACTTGTGGCACAAATTTTTTTTTTTGGTAAATGTTGCACAAAATTGAATGCCATGTATCTTGGCATCTGCAGGTTCGCATTACAAATGATGAATTGCCATGTGAATTTCTCTGATGCCTTTTCTATTACACTTCGTATCTAACACCAAAACATGCAGCTCCAATAGATAAAAAAATGTGAGAAAAGCAGATGTCTAGCTGAATTATAAATTAGAAAATTAAGAGGATTCAATTAAAAGCAACTCTTCGATCTGGCATGGTATCGTCTTCCTACATTATGGCCATAATGACTTGAACACTAAAAGACTTAAACTCAATATAACTATTATATAAGAAACTAATTCTAAACCATAAGCCAAATATACAATAAAATGAAATAGACAAAGAACCTCACATCCATATTTGTTAGACAGATTCAGATCCTGATAACTTTGTCAAATTAAAAATGTTTAATGCTCATACAAATATTAAAATCTTGGATATACCAGCCCCATGTCTGTTGGTGCGATCAGGGGTACTCGTATTCGAATACAATGTACCAAGGCATCTCAATCTCTCCTGCCCAGGACATTCTTCTATTATATATTCAGTTCATTTGTCCCAAGGCATACCACACTTATATTCAAGATCATACTCTACCAACTGATTCGAGTCCTCGAGTTCCTAGCAAGTTCAAAGACGTGCATCAGAGGCACCTTTGATAATGTATTATCAGGTCAAAAAAAAGCTCATATCTCGTATCAAGGCCCTAAAAGTAGTCTTTAATGAGATTTTTTGGTAAAATTCCTAGAAGAATCAAGGTTTCTCATATGAATCCTAACAAGAGTTTCAATCTTAGGCCTCCTAACCATCTCACATATAGCAATAAATTTCAAAACTGCTGCACAACAGAAATCAGTCAGCCAAGGTGATATGTTAGCAGTCCAGATCATTCGTAGAAAAGGACTATTATTTGGCTGCTAACAGATGTTAAATTGAGCATTGTGAAGGCTGCTGGATGAAAGGCTTTGGCAATAGAAAGACAACCAGCAAAGAACAGAAAAGATAAAAGAGGAAACTAGATGCAAAAAAGAACCTCAAAGTCAAGGAAGAAAAACACCAATTTCACACCAGTTTAATATGGACTCACTGCCTGGGGCCTTGGGCCCATATTCCAACGCCTCACACATAAAATAAGAAGAAAGAGTTCTTTCATTCATTGAAAAGAAAACGTACATCACCATCATCACAAAAACATTAAAAAGAAGGCCCTAAATAACCACTAGAATTGCATTCACCTTACAGTACCGTGAACAGTAACCCGCCCCAATTTTATTCCTAAAATGCTTGAACCTCTAATTAATCATATGACCGAACTTAGTCGCTTGAATTGAGTCCTTTTTATAAATAAACTGAACCAGACATGCACTAGAATCACTAAAACAGAAAATAAAAATAAAACCAAAACAAATTGACACTAAGATTAAAAACTTGGAAAGTTCCAATGATGCTTAATTATGCTCGTGAAGCACCCATCGTGGCACCAAGTCATCCAAGTCAATCCAAGGTTTGGATGTTTCCTCACCTTGCATAGACTCGAAATCTGTTGTGATCTCCATCACCCCTCACTCCCTTAGAACTAAGCACCATAAGTGACATGCAAAGCAAAATTATGCACTCCCTATTCTACTTAAGTACCAAAATATGATTAGAAGTCTATCAAAATAATTTTTAGTATAACATACCAGGAACTAACGGCACCCAGCTAAAAAGGGGGATGGACTTCCTAAAATCTTGTGCCCACCATTCAGCTCCTGAAAGAATAAAAAAAATGAAATCAGAAGAGCCACAAGACATGATAAAGACATAAAAACTTACAATGACTATTTAAGAAATAACAAATATCTCAAACAGGAAAGGAATAACATGTTGGCAATTTGCACAGTAGACTAAACAACTTGATCACATACCCAAAAAGAATGTCAGAAAATGGCATGCGTAAATCAGCATGAGCCCTTCTGTGGGTCCATTTACAATAGGAAGAATAAGAGTATTTGTAAAGAAGCTGCTTAAATAACAAAGACAAGTCAATAAATAAGCAAATATAACTATTAACAACAAAAAAGTGTAAAATAAAATCAGAGAAAAAAATTAGATATATGTCAATAAAGTCAAGAAAGACGCAAAAATATAAGCCACAGAAAATCACAAAGTCCATGTAATGTGTTGCATGTGTAGAGCATATCAATTTAACATCAAACTATGACCAAAGAAACATATAATGCAGACTCATATCGCCATTGTAATTTTTTCCATTTTGTGGCCACTAAAGATGCATGGTAATAACCCACCAAGTGTTTTGACCCACATGTAGATTTATATTTGAAGATCATATCATAGGTGTGGAATTATGGATTTTCAATCTATGTGGCCTAACGTACCTTTTAGCACCCTAGCTTCATCTTCAAGCACCCTTTTTCTTTCTTTTGCTACTCACTGCACTGATAAGAAATCTCCAAGATATTGTGAAATCATATTTTAAGAATAAAAAGAAAGGTTAGGGTAGATAAGAGACAATTTTCACCCAGTTTCTTTCCCTTTCATTGTTGGTTTCTTGATATAACTCATCAAGAACCTCTTGGTTTCGTTGAATGCCCATTCCTAATTTTGAAAAGCTGGAGACTATCTTAAAGATGGAACTCTTGGTGCGGACAACGTTCATCAATCTTTAAACATGAATTGCTTTAAGCCATTTTACTTACTGGCTGTGATGGTCCAACAAGGAACATGCCTCTCCAACCTGTAAAATTGTTTCACTCGAGAGGCATATAAAGAAGAAATTGCCATGATTAACAACTTATAAGCTTATTAGGTGAACAGTGATGGGTTGACGTGAGCACTTTTTGGCATGAAGAAATTCAATTGGAGATTATCCGCAAGATACGTAATTGACAACATCACCGTGATCAATTAGGGAATATATAAAGGTTATTTTGTCGAACTTTGCTTGCATGGAAAAGACCAATGATCCCTTAGGACCCTGTTTGGATGCCCATAGACCCTGTCCGCTGAAGATTCCATAGACAGCATACAATGGGAAGAAGTTAGGGGGAGAGGCGAGATTTCCATCCGACTAATACATTTTAATTCATATGATCCCAAAAATCCGGGAATGCCGTAAATCACCTCTCATATGGAATCAGTTATTTCTATTCTTTTGGGATGAGTGAACCTGGATATTACGCGGCTGTGTTGGATTCTTCATTTTCCATCGCCATCTGTCTCTAAAATTTCCTTTACCTCCCATCAAATTTTCAAGCTTCCTGGAAACATCCAATGAACTGGATATATGGCATCCTAACAGGCCCTTACTAAATACCTTATCAAGGATAAGATATTTTTTTTGCATATGATGGTGTTTACAAAATAAGAGTACAAAAGTAAACAATTTTCCTATATTTACAGCTTTCCCTTGGTTTGAAATTATTCCACAACACTTTCATATCCCAGAGGTTGCACTGAGGTGGATGCATGCATGCACATCGAAAGGAAAAGGATTTAGAACAATTGGTTGTAGGCATTCTTCTTTAGAGACCAGCAGAGACTCCCTTCCCTGTTGTTTGCCTTGTAACATCAACAAGTACCATAATTTACTTCCAAGCTTTGGTTGTTTGCCTTGTTCTCTGATACCTCATGCCAATAAGTGAAGGCTACAAAATGTTAGCATGGATTAGTTGTGTCTAGACTCTAGATAGACAAGCATTGAACTAACTCTACCACAGATTCTTGTCCATGATCTGTGAAAAATACTCCCATGAGAACTTGAAGAGAGCATGATGTTCATAGCAACATGTCATGATTTAAGAAGACAATAAAACTTCAATTGCATCAGACCTTCAAGATAATATTATGTCCCGAGAACCACTTCTATCCACATGCTTAGTAAATCCAATAAGATTTGACTTCCTGAAGGCAAGAGAACTAATATGATACCAGTTCACATTCTATATCCTCTTCTACCTTCTTTCATTGATCAAGAGGCAAACCATTTGTTCTAGTTCACCTTAAGAATCCTCCACCACCTTTTGCTGAACATGAGATAGGTCAGTTGTACTATTATCTACTTCCTAATACTGAACTAAAAATTCAAATTAACAAATTGAAAAGCAAAATTTCACAACCATATTACTACAGGCCGGATATGAGCATAAGGAAAAGTTTCTTAAAATCCAAATTGGCAAACCAACCTTTTATGTAGACATGGAGGCTATATTGTAAATAATGAAATGTTTCAGAATTAATGATGACGAAGTCTCCATTTCCATTTGATAACACTGTTATGTGGACCCTCAAAATTCTGACATGCCACATTATGTTTCCATGTCAACTTTGTGCAGACCTAGCAAATGGTGTATAATCTAGCACTGGATCTAGGATATGTTCTATTAAGTTATACTGTGTGCAGCAGCTGGTCTGACTGATTATACATTATTAAAGAACATAGATATAACAAACAAGTAGAGACATTCTATAAAATAAAAATTGACATGTTAAATTCTTCAAGATACTCTAAAACTCAACAATTATGTCATTTGCAGTCTATAATGCCTGATAGACAAAGTAAGAGTTATTAATCTCATTGAAAAAGATTTTTATTGAAAGCAAGAAACTAAACCCAAAAATATGCCTGGAAACAACAAGTACATTTAAACTTGAATATGCACCCTTTTCAGTCTTTCAAGGCAAGGCAATAAACAAGGTCTTGCTATCAGTCTTTCCGATAGTGTCTCAAGACATGAAGATTCATGCTGTTAGTTTCAAGAACTAAATCACATAATTAAACAGAATATGGATGTGTCTCAGCAGCAGCAAAACTAGAAAAGATTTAACTATCTAAAGAAAAGCTAGAAATTGGTTTGAGACTAAAAGAAAAAAAAAAAAGAAAATCTCACTTTCTAAAAGCATTAGTACCAACAATGGTTCGCCGTACCGGCCCAAACTGGGCGATACAGAACATATTATATTATATCAGTTCGGTACCGGTATCCGGTACGGATGGCGTACCGACACTCGGTATACCGAAAAAATCTGCATCGTACCGTACTGATATAGTGTTAGTGTGGCACCGGTACGGGGTCCAATATCGAGACGGCGAACTTTGGTACCAACTTTGTAGGTCATGCTGCTACCATTTCAACAATCATATACTATAAAATAGATGGCATTCCAGATAAAAGACTATATAGAAAAGCTAGTTCCACAAGGAACCATAGATAAAGTTTCATTTATAGTCAGATCCGTTGAGTAAAAGATGTAAACAAAAACAAATAAAAGAACCTTAAGAACTCACTGTTCCCATGTTGCCAAGTAAAATGGGATAGCTGCAATTACCCAGAACCAGAAAGTAGTCATTCCACACATCGCTGTGCTTCCAAAAGCCAAGGACTCAAACTGATAGCAGCATAAGAATAAGCTTGTTAGGGAAGTCAAAACACTATGAATGTAAAACAACACCAAAGGATGAGAAGGGTGAACATACAGCACATGCAAGTGCATCACATCCTGCAATTGCACAGATTTATAAAGATCAGTAATATAAACTTCTATCAGACAGATATAACCCATACAAGAGATTTCAGGGCAAAAGAATCACCGTGATCAAAAAGTTCCCCTAAAGGACTTGATGAATTGGTACGCCTTGCTTGTTTGCCATCAACAGCATCAAAGGTCTGATGCGTACATGATTGAAGCTTGTGGTGTTAGTAAACCTGAATTAATTCCTATCATAAGAAAAAAGATAAACAATTGTATTCGTTTTTGTTATTTGATATTCATGTGGTGTTAGTTTAGGTTAAGTGTATAAATTTCTCTAAAAAGCATATTGCAATCCTCTGATGGATTTCTTTTCTTTCCCCCAGGCAGGGGGCAACTGTATGATGAAGACAAAGATCCTTTTCAGGTCCAGTAAACAAAATTGAACAAACCTGATATAAGAAAAGAAGCATTCCATGAGCAAGGTGGACCCATCTTGGGGGGGCTGTGTCTAGATGAGGTGAATAAATCTGTGAAGCCAACATAAACATAGATAACATGCAAAATGAGGGGACAAGATTGCAGAACTACATGCAAAAGTCCAATTGCTTGCAATCAAAACAAATGGACAAATTCACCAATATGACAACAATGCATCTTTATGGACAGTCTGTTGGCAAGCCTTAAAAAGCACGACCAATGTCTATAAGCAAAGTATATATCAGGTGATACAGAATAACGATATATCATCAATGATGAACCAACTCCAAAGTAAGAATAATTTGAATCCCAATAAAAATAAACCTAGAGTCACCACTTAAGCCCATTAACCAATATATATGCAGATGCAAAACTAATCTGTAACATAAAACACAAAATTAAATTAACTCTTGCAAGTGCTATGTTAGAGCTGATTTTTAAATTATGCTCCTATACTGCCTTCAGCAGCATCTTTCGAAACAGAATTTTTTTTTTCTGTAAATTTTCCAAGTTTATAATAATATGTAGAATATATTTAATAACATATAGAATATATTTAACAGCATAAAAATAGTAATATAATGTAATACTACACTATATATAATCAGAATGGCATCAGTTACAAAACATTTATACAATATGTTTTAACAGTATCATACTTGAAAATTAAGAGAACAGAGTCTGGCAATAAAGATAGTCAGAATGTCAAGCAATAAGAATCAAGAAAACAAGATGAAGCATGGAGGAGATTCAAATGTTAAGTTGAAGTTGCAACAAAAAGAATAAGAAATAGAGTGAGAAGCTCACATATTGAAGGAGTGCAGCACAGATCTTGTGAGGCTTAATTACAACAAAGATCTGAGGAGGCCTTTAAGGAGAGGTGCCTGAATCTAGTCTAAGAATCTAACATAGATGAGGAAAGGAAGACTCAAGGTAACAAAGATGGAAGTAATGATAAAGGAACTAGAAAAGCTCTATTAACAAGTGTACCATTTAAGGTAGCTCTTAATAAGAATGATTGGAAAATCCCAACCCATAAAAACCTATCAATATAGACATAATTATGGTTGTATCAAAAGTGTTGTTCATCGCGACCATAAATTCTAGGTTTGGAAATGCAATGTGTCATGTACTTTTCCTATGTTTTTAATCAAAAGAAGCAAAATTTTCAAGAAAATTCAAGGTTTTATAATCATTTATATTTATGTTCAAGAAGCTTTTGTTTATCATCAATCTACCCAAAAATGGTCTGAAACAGAAATTAAAAATAATTTTAGCATACAATCACATTCTTAAAACATTCATCCACATATTCCAATGTAGATGTGTGACAATGGCTGGCATAATGATAATACCGACATGGTACACATATCAAGTATTATTGGCCAAAAAAGCATAGCATGATTTTGCACCCTTTCACCTAAAACTTTTAAATGAATCTCCCCAACTATAACCCCATCCTACATCAAACTTCTTGCCTGCTCCTAAATGCTGCCATTCTAAAATGTCTCTACAAAGAGGATATGTTGAATATGCTGAATGCCAATTCCCTGCCAAACCTACAAAATCTACCAATACTCAACCTTCTCTGAGATAAATGCCAGAGGCTGCTCTGTTTAAGTACGAAGTTCCATCTTTCCAAAACTCCCATTACTAGATCATACTACCTATTTTCATTGGAATCACAAGCCTAATCAACAAAATGACAAGCATTCCATTGTTTTCCCACCATCCTTTCCATGAAATCTCCATTAATGGCTTCCAAGGTGCATTTCAATGATAAAATAGAACACAAATATATCTGCCGTTACAAGTTGATCAGATCTCTCCACTGCAATTTTAATTTTTCAGATTTATACATTCAAAAGTGCCCCACGGAAATCCTAGATCCTTAAAGAAAACTCTCCACCATACAACTCACACAAGTTATTTCCAATCTAAAGAACCATCTAGAACAACCTTACCGGGAGACCTTCCATTGAAGTTGACCTAAGACCTGTAAGTACAAAAATCTAGGTGTTGAATGGTGGAAATAAGGAAAAGGACAGACCTCAAAAAGATTAGATTAGTTCATAAAATGTCTTGTACAATTTATAAAAGTAAAAAAGAAAAAGGAGATCCTTTAGCACTAGAACCTTAAAGCTCTGGAGAGAGAGAGCCTTTGGGAAAGCAATACACACAAACAGAAAAAAAAAAGGTATAGGAGTAAAGAAACCTACACCTGAAACACCAAGATTGGCTGGACTTCATTTAGAGGCGAAAATCTCAAATTTCATGCCAACTCAAAAAGTTCCAAATTTGTCGAGCCATATTGTCACTTACTCCAAACAAACCTCAAAATTGAGAATGGTGTGAGAAATTGAATTACAAGCTCATATACAATAAAATATTCAATAGAACAGTCTTTGGATACACGTTAATCTGTAACAGATGGATCAGTTCTTTCTAGGACATCTTGAGATTAACAAGATCAAGAATGTCATGGTTCTCTCAGATGCTACAAGGTGAGCCAAAAACTTGAAAATCTTCAATCAGACTCCGGCATATTACCCATGACTGGATAACAAGAATTTCAAACACAGGTTTTGCAAATCAAGCTATAGCCACTCATAGCACTATGTTTTGCCTCAATAAAATTAAGAATATGATAATTTAGGAATAACCAAAATCCTTAAAATACCAATTAATAAGGAAAGTTTGTCAAAGAATGGCACAAGTAATGTGAACATTGCATATGATACATTTGAAATTTCAAAACATAGAGTGAGTTAAGAAGATTAAGCTAGAAAAGAAAAATAGATGCATAATGAATAAGTCACATCATAAAATCTGCAATAGTTTATTAGCAGAAATACTTACATAGCCAAGAAGTGCTGATATGACCAAAAACATGAAACCTGTAAGTGTGATCTGGAAAGCACATTAACAGTGTCACTGCCCCTACAGTAAAAATGATCATCTGGAGGAATTTCTAACAAAGAAAACCTTGGAAAATGTTCTTACCATATT
>JAOXJJ010000008.1:0-18844 GCA_025769935.1 Phoenix roebelenii
AGTGAGGGGGGGGGGGGGGGGGGGGGGAAGAATAAGGCACTGTTGGAGAAGCCGGCGCGGGGCATGCGGAGGGGAGGGGAGGGAAGAGTAAGGCATTGTTGGAGAAGCTGGAGCAGGGCACGAGGGAAGAGGGCGGTGGGGGTTGAGGTAGGGATGGAAGAGTAAGGGTAATAATATCATTTTAATTTTGTTTTTTTAACACCGTTAGAACAACCATTATATTAGGGATATTTGTACAATAACAGAGTTTTACGAGAGTATACATGCAAATATCAATTTTGAAAGGATATTCACGCATAATTTGATATTTAGAAGGGTATCCATGCAAAAAACTCTTTTTTAAATTGACGAGTCATGCCATATGGACATGCATATATCCAATAAAATAAGCAAATAAAATATCACGGAATGTCATAAACAGCTTCTCCTCCCGACTCCAGGCAGCTCAGCAGTTCAGCATCGAAAATCGAGATGTCAGATAGATGCAGGTGTTTCTTTCTAGCCATTCAGCTGTAGTAATACGGTAATATGATGGAGACAAGAAGAAGTTTTAGTTAATTAATTTGTCTACTTTTTTTGTCAAGACCATTGACTTCATGGTTGGGTAGTAGAAAAGTCTAGGATGATTTGGGTTCTTAGCTTGCATCCCTTTTTTTTAATTAAAAAAAATGAAGGCAAGAACTTATCCATTCAATTTACAAGACAAATCCCACCACCATAGGAAGTTCTAAACCACTTGCATATTGGATAAATATCTTTTGTTATATGGATCTTGTTCATCATTTTTATTCTTATTTTATATTTGAAAATTCATCTCCCTGCGCCATGTTAGTACCCGGGAATAGCTGAATAAAATAACAAAAGTAATAGAAAATAAAAGAGCATGGTAGATCAAGATTGACTGTGGTTCACCTAAAGTCCATGTGATAAGTACTGAGGGAGTGGCAGGTCCACTGTAACAAATTAATGGAGTATACGAGAGCTCACCAAGAAAAAATGATTCGGAGAAAATATAAGAATAGATTTTGCCAAGAAATCTAAACATGGAAGAATCACATGTGTCAAGATCTTGAGACCCACAAATAATGTTCAAGCTCTATCTTTTGTTCTCTCCCTCATATTTTGCTTCTAACACCACATTGCATCCTCCCACAGCATTGATTCGATCACTGACCTTTCAACCCTTATAACTTTCTTGTTTCTTGGCCAAATTGGGCATATGAATGTAGAAAAGACCTAATGATGGCCTTCGAATATATAGCGGCCATTGATCATATGATATTTTTGTTTTGAGAGAAAAATGGTCTGCAAAAAAAACGTCCATAACTATAATAAAACTTGTGATTCATTGTTTTCTCAAACCACATGTTAAAATTGGCTGCAAATTTTCAGAAATGATCATACTCCAATAGGCACTATATGAAAAGAAAGTTCAAACACCGAGCATAGCAAAAGTTGCCATTGAAGGATATGGAGGTCCTACTAATAGCCAGCCTATGGAAAACCATATAAACAAAGATTTCGAAAGCATATTCAACATCTTTAGAGCCTCGAGAAACATGAAAGGCTATGATACCAATGGCAGAAATCAAATCTTCGGTCAGAATGAAGATCAATAACATACCTCTTGAAAGCATGTGATCAATGTTTCCAAAGTTCTTCTTCAGCTAGAATTATATATTGTGGTCTCCTTGTGTTCTTAAACATCTTCTTCCTTATTGTATCGAAAATTCGTGGCCAGAAATTTGTTTGTAATTGAAAATTAAACTCTTTCATAAGAGTCTATATAAAAAGGGTGAGGAATTTCTTCCAATAATCTCTCTCATTTTTTATCCCTTCATTTTACTATTAGGTGGTTACGTTGGTTTGTAGCAGTTCTAATAACTATACAAGATGTAATAACTCCCATCCGAACCTATTTGAACTAGGCATGGGCATGCTCTCATGGACACCAGCCTCTGGCTCTTGAATTAGTGCTCATATAAATAGTACATGGATGAGATACTAAGTTCATAACCCGCATAATATATCTCTGTATACACTTTCTATATGCTATTCTATTCTATTCATTGTGAACTAGGAGTTACCCTAGTGTTCTCATCTCTTTGCCAAATAAATAAATATGTCTGAATCTTCGATAATTACAATTCTTGTGGATCATTTTGTTATCTCAAAAATTCTTGGTAATATAATTTGCATAAATATTCTAAAAGGATGTCAGAGATAGTTTATTAATAACCAAAGTCCCATAAGTCATCCCATATATGCATGTTGGGTATGTTATGTACATGCTGCCCCTCTATAACATCATGCTGTTTTAAGGCCTGGATCGCTATATTAATTAAAGCTTCACTGCAGCCATGCAACATGCACATATCAAACGTGTACACGCATACCAAGGCAGTGTATTGAGTTGCCAAGAAAGTGAGTAAGGAAACCATGATAAAAAAAAGAAAATAAAATGAGGATTATGTATTGTTGGCCTATTTTTAATAAATAAAAAAAGAACTGTAGATGAATTTTGTTGTTTGTGACGCAAGAGATAACCTGAGGTTCCATTTTGTTTATCTTTCCAAATTCTTGGAGGGGAAAGAGTTTTTATTTTCCTAGAAGCAAACTTTTAATAAGAAAAATATATAATAGAGTGGTTAGAGTAATAGTATTAGTAGTAATAGTAGTAGTAATAATTATAGCAGCAGCAGTAGTAACAATAATAGTGATAATTATAATAACAATTATAATAACAATAATAGCAACAATAGCATTAATAGTAACAGCAGCAACAACAACAATAGCTATATAAAGTTAGGCCAAGTTTGGGCCAATCATTTATGAGCCCAAAAACCCATCCTAACTTGACCTATTAGTTATATATAAAATATAGACATCAATATTATATAAAACATAAAATAAATTATTAAAAATAATATGTCATATAAGCAAATAAAAATTCCGACTGAAGTTGAGACCACCTTTAGCCCAACCCAACCCTCCTGATGCGTATGCCTAAATAAAATCCAACCATCTCTAGAATTAACATATTTCATATTTCATATTAGAATTATTTCATCACATTATTTAATAATAACTGATCATACCAAATTTCTCTGACCAAGCTTGCTGTCGATTCAGCATTGGAAAAAAAAAAATAGTAAGATGCCATTTTTTTTAGGGACATGCCTCCCTCAAAAAATCCATCCGTACGCTTCCAGTACAAGTTCCAACCTCGAACTTCAGAATTATTCCTGCGTCTTTAAGTTGCTTTTAGCATTCCGAATTGCAGATTTCCGCATTGCAACAATTTCAGACGACGAAATGTTTTTTGACGTACGTTAACATTTACGAGCTGGCAGCCTCGTAACCTAAAACGACAGCAAACGAAGGTGGTGGTGGATGTTAGACCAAGTTTGAATTCTTTCAACTATCTCAACATTTATGCTGCAAAGTCTCCTGCAACCCCTACATTCACATATATATTCAAATGAATAGCTTTTAGTGAGTTAGCCAAACTAGTTTTTTCATATTATTTTACTTACATAATATCAGAAAGCTAACGCTTGATTCTGGTATAGCTTTTGCAACCTTAACAAACTTGGTCTAATAGTGGAAATGCTTTAACGACCACCAGCAAACCATGAAGCGACTTAATTCGCCGGATATTCTATCGTCGATGGCCTCCGATTGTGGCGCCGCCGCATCAGGCTTTATTGCGAAACTTGGCGAGGGACAATAGACTTCCCTCCGGCATGACACAGGGGATAGGGAATGAGCCGCTGAAAACCTGTTTCCGATGTCTAAGAGTCCCTCCCAGATTTTGGATGAGCTTGTTCCACACCCAAACAAGATGGAATTGTTCACAAGGCCCATAACCAATGCCTCTGCGGCCCTCTCAGTGGCGGAGTTGCTGCCGTTTCTCGTCACACGGCGGCGTCTTCTCTCCACTCGGTAAACCTTTTGCAGACTCCTGTTCCCGAAAAAACAAAGATCTTTGGATGTCTATGCTTCAGCGGCAAAATATTGACCGCCGATAACCTTGCAAAAAAGGGCATGAACGCCCCGAGTGCATGCCCCTTTCCTCCTCTCTGGAACAGTCAACAATTCAGTATAATCTAAAAATTATACAATTCATCTGCAAAACATTCTAAATATTAGAATAACTAAACTATTAACCGAAGATATTGCATATATTATACATGCCACATAAGCCGTACCATAGAGCTGCTTCTTCTAAATTTTACAATCCAAAACTTCTAGCGCTTAAGTTATTTATACATTATTCGAAAAACATTATAATATATATATATGCTGATCAAACCAGTTTTACTATCCATAAGAACGACCTTGTCTTTAATATTTTTTTAAAATACTAATATCGGTCTAGCCTCTGGATCCTGGATATGAAAAATATAGGTGAAGATTATAAGTTTCATAACTCAGTGAGTAACAAGTACACTTTATAAAACTACTTCAAGCCATATTAATAATGTACTTCAATTAAATCACATAAGATTTGATACATCTTTATAAGTAATGTTTATAGCATTTATCGTCAATCATATCTACATACCAAAATTACATGCCATCTTTTCAATAATATTGGTATAAAGAATTGATACATCATATCAGAGTGCAATACGTGTCCAATATCATAATCATGCTCATATTTATATACTTAAGTTGGATACTCAATCTTTTTAGCTCTACAACCATGACTGCAGTGTATTTATACCTTGTTGCTCAACTATTACCATAATTACTTTCGTGGCGGGGTCACTATAATGTTGCCCATGATAGGGACCACCACGATCGCCCCTGTGGTGGAGTTGCCACATGATATCTCTATGGC
Organism: Phoenix roebelenii; assembly: GCA_025769935.1. Classification (NCBI taxonomy): domain Eukaryota; kingdom Viridiplantae; phylum Streptophyta; class Magnoliopsida; order Arecales; family Arecaceae; genus Phoenix; species Phoenix roebelenii. The sequence continues at coordinate 4,847 of JAOXJJ010000008.1, forward strand.
TCGATATTATCATGATCATCCCCATGGCGAGGATTACTATATAATCAAGTATGGACTCATATACCTTAAGGAAGGTTGAGAGTCAGATGACACACACACACATATGTATAATTTAAGTATTTCTTTTTTTTTAATGCTTGATCCAATTATAATAGGTTCAACATACAATTGAATAACAAAAAAGACAACACCAATTAATTAACCATATTTATAGAGATTTCAAACACTATTAAATTTGAATTTACCATAATAAATTATAATATTTAATGATAAAAAAATTATTAACTTTAATTAATTAATATAAAGTGGAAATATTACTTATCTCGTAGATATGATCCGTTCAACAATCTAAATACTTTTTTGGGTTCCTCATAATCTCATAATCCAAAGTCACGTGTGTATCGAATTATTAGTACAATCATATTTTAAAATTAATTTCTAAAAATCTCTAAAAGAATGCCAATTTTTTTCTATTTTTTTTAAAAATTCTAAAATTTCAGTGTTTGCAATTGTTATAACAGAGGATTTGGGTTATAACATTTCTTTGTATCTAGTTACATGACAGAAGGTGAAAGTTGGTACGGTAAAAATTGCGCCGGGGCTTGCTCAAAGGCGAGAGAAAGAAAGAAAGAGTGCGAGCCTTTACCCTCTTAACACGCTCGCGCACCAACACACGGGTGGAGAGAGAGAGGGCCTAAGAGAAGAAGGAGAGGAAGACAGGGTGAGTGTGGAAGTGGGAGGATGGGTGAGAGAGAGAGAGAGAGGAAGATGGCGAAGGAGGAGGAGGAGACGGCGGATCGGTGAGGAGATGCCGGAAGGGCGACCGGCCGGTGGTTCAGCGGAAAAGGAGGGTGGAGGGAGGAAAGAAGAAGAGACGCTATGCTGCGGTGGGAGCTATGGTCACGGAAGGAAGGAGCAGGTCACTGCCTTAGGGCGGCCCTCCATGTTTTGTACCTGGGCCACGGGGCCCAGGTATCACAAACCCAATAAAATACCAGCACCGAGACCACTCTTCACCTGGATCTCGAATCACCCTCCTCCCCTTCCGTCCCTGGCAAAGTTGCGGTTCGGACTTGGGGAGAGGAGGGGTGGTGGCCATGGATCCGAGAGACGAGAAGACGAAGGAGATGCGAGCGACGATAAAGAGAGAGAGCACCCTCGTGATAGATTTTCAGAGTATTTATGTTTGGTTGACTATTCACTTTTTTGGAAAAGTTATGTATAATTCTTACTATACTCTTAATAAAAATTAGATCTTTAATGTCTCTTTAATGCTGGAGGATTTTTTTTTAAAAAAAATAAAAACCGAGTTATTTCCGACTAATGGAAAAGTAACTCTTCTATGTTTTTCATGGAAAAGATTTTTCCATGAAATATGAAAATTATATTTCTATGAAACTACAACTTTTTTTTATCTCTTTTTTTTTGAAACTTCAACCAAACAAGAGGCATGTTGCACCAAAATTTGGAGTTTTAGATATCAGTTATTGGTGTCCTAGTTCACACTATTTATGAGAATGAGTAAATGCTGTAAAGAACCATCTCTGACAGACCAAGCATGATTGAAGCCCCATTTCACATACATGAGTGCGACAAGGTACATTTTGAGGACACAAAAGTCGCATTGCTTCCCATATGGTGAGCTTGGTCCGGCTTGGTACTATTACGTAAACTATTTGCCCACATTTTCAATAGGTGAAGTGAAAGCAAAGCTAGAGGGAGACTGAGAAATAGATCATGGCCCTCACATGGGATAGCTATTTGGAAGCAAAAGAAGTAATCATGAGAGGGGATGAAAATGAGAAAAGAAGTAATTATGAGCATCCATGGAAAAAGAACCAACAACTATACACCTGTGCAGAACCATCTCTTCTTTTGCATTTCTTTTTCTTCCAACTTTTTCTTTTCCTTTCCTTTATGAATTATGAACATGGCAGATAAAGAATGGTCATCTGAAAATGATACATGTCGACCACTTGAAGCAAAAGCAAAGAGGGTGTGGTAGGACTCCCACCACCCTTCACTACAACCACCAAACCAATCCAAGCAACTGGGGTTATTGGCACTCATTACCATACTCGAGGACAAGGCCCTCGATCTATCATGAAAATCTAAAAAGAAAGCCAGGAAACACGCAGCATCCTTTCAAGAACCTTCCTTACTTCGCATTGTTCATTTTCCCACCAGATGAAGTCCGTTTCCCATCGCTGCTGATAGAATTAGGCTGCCTCCCTGTCCGATTAGACCCGTTCGACACTTTCCTGGATGGCGAAGGGAGGTGTGCATGGTTTGGAGTTCTAAATTATAGTAGAGGAAAATAGAAACCATTAGAAGCATTCAGAATGATTTAACTGAAAAAGAATGTGCTTAAAATAATGCAGTAAACAGAAACAGACAGGCTTATTTTGCTCTGTTGAGTAGTAGGTTAGAACAAAATTTAGAAGTACAGAAAATTCAAAATTCATGTTATATGTCATATATGAATTCCAACATGGCAGTCTATATTATCTCACAACACAGGCTTAATTAAGTCAGCTTCATAGCAAGAAAAAAAAGGGGGTTGAAATTTGTATTTCTACTGAATAAGCAAAGGAGCAGCTCTTTCTCAATAAATTTGGGTGGTTTTATCCTCCCTTCTCATTAAACAAAAAAGATGCAAAAGACTAGCACACAAAGAAATGACTGAACACATACAACCAAGGAAGACCCTCCAAGACTATATCATCAGTGACAAGCATGTAAACCGAAGGACTTCATCCTGACCTCAAAGGTGCCAACTATGAGACAAGTAAGCCAAATGAAAGAAACCCCCCCTAAAGCATGAGTTTCAAGTTCAATGCCAGGGCGGTTGGAAAGGGTTGGAGATTGTTGGTTATGATCACAGATCTTTTATGGAGATAAATAAGCTCTGACTAACAAGACTATATTATCAGTGACAAGCATGTAAACCAAAGAACTTCATACTGACCTCAAAGGGGTCAACTATAAGACAAGTAAGCCAAATGAAAGACAACCCTAAAGCATGAGTTTTAAGTTCAATGCCAGGGCGGTTGGAAAGGGTTGGAGATTGTTGGTTATGATCACAAATAAGCTCTGACTAACAAGCACCCTAAAGTGGGCGCACTTCTAATGCCTAGCTGTGATGAGAAGGATATAACAAAAAGAAAGAGTATTCCAGACAGTAAACCTGCACTTCCTACTACTGCAGCAAAACTTGCCATCACTGAAAGCTGGTAGTAGCCTAGAATTTCCAATCTGAACATATCCAGCTGTTTGCCTAGCAAATTGCAATGCTCTAGTCTGCTGCAAGAGTTATTGGTTGCAGATAGACAACACTATACAGAGAGTGATGCATGCTAAAAGGATTATTAGGGAAAAGAATTGGCATCTGCCGCATCTCTGATATGGCATGATACCATGCTGGTTTTGTTTTCAACGGTTACTGTAGCCTAGGATGGTGTTCCTTCAATATAGCAAAATTAATAACAATAAAACATTAGAAATTTTCGCCAACTAAACAACAAATTTCTAATATTTAGATCTCAAACAAAAGGCCACCATCATAAAACATCATGGATATGCATAATTTTGGTCAGATGTTCTCAACCTACAATAAAAGGGAAAAGTATAATTTATTTTTAGAATACTAAGAAACAAAAAAAAAATCATACAAAATTAGAATATGTTATCACTGACTAAATTGACTCGTTGATGTAGCAGTTTTGGCCGTATTGGTTTTGGCATTTCAACCAGAACTCATAAGAGAGGAGTTTTAGGATGCAAACATAACTCCAATAATCCTGTGATAAAAAAAATTAAAAACAAGAAACTTTCTTTCACATCTAGACTCATAACATTTTTGTATATCTATATTTGCACAATCAACTGGTCAATGATTACCTTATATCTGGGCTATTTGTTGGCTTTTGTTGAGGTTTTTTGATCCTTGACCCACCTTCATTAACTGCAGTATTAACATTTTGGAGATTGAATTGCCATAAAGTGTCCGCTTCTGAAGAATCACTTGTTGCAATGTCTAAATCATCTGAATCATCAGTGCCCACAGAATAAAACCGGCTTCTTTGCATATCAAAATCATGGCTGTCTTTTCTCCTAGTGGCATTCCTGAGGTATTGTTCTGGATAAGCTCCCACATCGGAAATATACCTTTGGTAAAAAAAGTCAGGCAGGGGTGCCCTATCTCCTTCCCAATCCCTTAAGGAATCATCATCTCTGATCACAGCCTCATGCTTGTTCACCATGACCTTGTCAACCCAGTCTCCAGGAACACTTTCTTTATCTTCTCCCATCTGAAAAATTGTTCTGGGATTGCTGTCTGGCCAAGGGGAATCATTTGCCATTAACAACTCTTGGAGATCAAAGCTTGGTTTCTTTTGTTTCAACGAAGGTTTACTCCACATCTACAAATATATCATTATTAGAAAATTCATGCTTCAGGATATGGCAAAGCAAAAATGCAGTCAAGATAAATTACCAGCAATAATCTATTTCATGGTCATAAGAACCAATCAAATCAAACCATCATCTCTGGGGAGCCATAAAGATCTTTGAGCAGAAATTAACCAGTTTCTATTCAAGCACTGATGATATGATAAAAAGTGCCATAACCCAGTTATGGTCCCAGCAATCCGGGATCCTGTGAGAGGTAAACTGGGGACAGTCCTAACGTTTAGCATTTTTCTTGTCAGTCCTAACCTGGTCCCTATAGATGATATAATACATGGAAGAAAATACATAATTGATATCACAGTATTTATATAACATTTTCTACTTGACATATATAAAATCGTCAAATCACTTTCAAGATGCTTAATCCAAAATATAGATCCCTAAAATATTTAATATTGTGAGGACTGATGAAAATGATAGAGATGATACAGGTCAGCTATGCCTATGAACTGAAGCAAAAGCCTGACTTATATTTAATAATTATTAATCTTGAGTGAAAAATCAAAGTCTTAATATTTAAGTGATATATCTAGCATCTAATATGCAAGTTAAACATATTTATTGCATTAGGGAGGACGTGTATGAATATAACTGTTTAATTTGATAGTGGAGAAATGAATAGCTAAAGAGAAATTATAATCCAACAACACAGCACATTTAATATAGTGAGAGCATTCGCAATCCCTAATTTAGTATTAGCTGTCCTAAGTACGATACCTCTATGTTTCCAACATCCTCCATAGGCTGTCTGCGGTTAGTTTGATTATTTAAATACTCTTCACCATGCCGTCGATTTGAGTTTACAGGTGATGGTGCCTTCATGTTGAGCATGTCAGGATTTGGTATTATATTCTGAAGATGCTCTGATCCTCCTTCTTTCCTTGCTAATGCTGCTTTAAGACAGGCTATCTGAAATAAAGAGAAAAGGGATCTTTATATCTGAAAGGACAAAGAAATATGAAACAGAGGGATGTGTATCATATATATCAATTTAGAGGTAAAAGCTCAGGCAAAAAACCTGCTCCCTGAGCTCTTTAACTTCTCCATTTTCTTTATTTATTCGAGCAGCACCAAGTTCAACAGTAGAAACCCGCTCAGCAAATTTGAGTGTGCTAATCGTTTCTCCTACAGCATCCATTTCAGGACTTATATGGACAAACATCAATGTTTTTGCTTGCCCACCTGAATATTTAAACTTATAGAGCTCAGTGAAATAGAGATAGAACTTCTTTTAATTCCCATTAACAAATTAACAACATTGAAGGCATATAATTTACCAAGAGAGTCTTGAAGCAATTGCGTGAGTTTACTATTTCTGTAAGGAACATGCGAGTTCTTCTGGGCAAGAGCAGATATTACATCCCCTAGAGCTGAGAGCGATTTGTTTATATGTTGCGCCTCTTTTAGCCTTTCTCCCGTGGCCTCAGATTTATCAACTCTTTCACTGCCTGCAAGATCAACTAAATGCATGCATCCCCGAAGGATCGTTCCAGATGTCATATCTCTTCCTTGAACATGAACAGTCAAGCAACTGCAAGCAAAATCATTTGGCATCACATACTCATGTAAATGGAATTATATTAATTTATAGTGAATCAAATGCAACATTAAATCATCATAACACACCTATGAGAACGGCTGCTACGGTCATTCAATGCTGTAGCACCCACAGCACGGTTCTTCTGCCCAATGTTCATTAGTTCAATGACATCAGATGTTGACATAACAGGGACTAAGTTTGCATCAGGCACATTAAGTCCTTTCTGGGAACTATTACGAATTTCTAATGTATTTACTTGTTAAGGAAATTTAGTATTACTGTCAGAAAAAGTTGAAGAATGAAAACATATTAGCAATAAATATGATGCTTAAAAGTACATCTAAATTTGTTCCAAAAATTACTACTACGCATACCTGAGACAGACATCCAACTACAAAGTCAAAACAAAAATCTAAGATGAACTATTTTACATATTGAAAACGTTTACTTGCAAAGGAAATCAAACACATTAATGAAATATTTTGGAGCAGAAATAAATAAAAGTGGGAAGGATATCTTTTGTTAAGACCATCACTGACAAGAAGGTCTCTCACTTGCTCATTATAAATTTCAATCATTTGAACAGAGATTTCATAATAAAATGCGCCCCTTCTTTGTTCTGAGAGTTTAAATAGGTCACTCAGTGCCCTATAATTCACGCCCTGTGTTTGCTCATTCAGATTCCTAGGCCCACTCTGCATAACATATAAAATTAGATCAACTGAGGTAGTTAGTCCACTAAATGTCAACTTTTTATAAGGGTAACATCTCAAATGCTCGAAGTATTGAAATATCATGAAAAATCATCTAAATGAAAACTTTTGGTTAGTCATGCAATTCTTTATCTAAGATGAGTTTTTGTCAAATTTCTTACCATAGTATATGTTTTCCCTGATCCAGTTTGGCCATATGCAAATATACAAACATTATAACCATCAAGAACAGATCGAATCAGAGGCTGTGTATCTGAGAATACCTCCTCTGCAGTATGATAAGAAAGAAGTGACTGGCTGCTCAAGATATTTACGTATGAAAAGTAAGAAGCAAGACAGCATCTCATAAACCTTGGGTTGCTGATGGACTGAAAATTTTGTTGAAATTGAAAGATCTACGTCCTTCTTTTCCATTCTTTGAAGGGGTGAGGACTGTGATAGTTCCATCATCGATACAACCAATAGTGCTACTACTTAGTTGTCCAGGTAGGAAGGGTCTAACTCGGCAATAGACCCTGATACTTCCTATTAACGAGAAAAAGTGAGGTTAACACTGTAAAAAGTTATTTCACACAATACAAAAATAACTAAACAGATAGAAAGTTTACCCTTCAGATCTTGCACTTGATTGTATAGCTTTCTGTTTTCTTCAAGTACTTTGTGATAACCTGAAGCTGCATGAGCAACGCTGAGAAGATGCTTTCCTGTTATACAAAATGTGACGCAAAAGAACGCATAAATATTTCTTTCCATGAGTTCATTTAACCTTGAGAGGTTCCCTAATGATATGCTTTCCATCTTACCAAGCTTACTGAATTCCTCAGAGTACTTCATTTGCACGAACTCCATACCAGCTCTTGTAATTTGAAGAGTACGTTTCAATTCCTACAGAAGGCATTGAATACGGATATAAATTGATTAATATCACATTTAAATCAAGCCACCCAGGAACACCATTGAAGCTGTGTTATTACCTGAATATCTCTTTGTTGTTGCTCAAATATCTTATGTTGCTTCAAAATCTTCTCTTTTGATGCCTCTTCTTCTTTCGCATTCTTACGAACATAGCCCTCTTTCTTTGACCTCATGAAAGTAATTTCCTCCTTCTCCATCTTAAAAATGACGATGTAAATTATAGGGTTGGGTCATTCCCACACTCATTTAAGGACGAAGCTATTGGAGTAAATATATTATAACCGGATGTAATGGTTCCATTCTTTTATAATGACTATTCACGCTTAAAAAGTATCTCATATAAGCTGCATGAGAGAGCATTGCTTCAAATCAATCTAATACATACCTTCATCTCACAAGAAGCAGAGGGGGGATCTATTGAAACCTTTTGTTTGCAAAAAGATTTGCTGCTGTCAGCAAGACCCTTCAGAGCTGTTTTCACCTGTTGATTTTCCAATACAAATAATTTTATAGTCATGAATACATCATCAATAAATATTTATAGCTATAAAAGAGTTACAACTCAAGAAGGGATAATATAATGAAGAGAAATGAAGCACCTTCTTCAAATAAACACACTATATTCACAAATGACAGCCAAATAAGAGGGTTGAAGGATTTTATTGGAATATGAAATTAAAAGATTACTTGTTTTCCTTCAAATAAAACTGCATACTGGATAAACACTGGAATAGAATGTACCAGCTCGTTTTGGCTTGCTATGCGGTGCTCAAATTCTTCCATTACTTTACCTAACATAGACTCTAAAAGCTGCAAATAGACAGCAACAGTCTTATCTCCCCCTTCTGCATTCACTAAGAACAATCAATTAATTAACAGGGAAAAAATAAATAATCTTACCTGTGGAACTTCTTCAGGCCTCTTGCCGGATAGGACCGCATGTACAAGCATACTCAGTGGACGCGAAGAAGTCTGTTTGGCATAATATGCAGGATGCTAAGCAAAGTGAAGCTAATCATTCAGTATAATGAATTTCAAAATTAGCACACTAACCATTTCACTGGATTCAATTGAAATGTCGCCACTTAAATTATGCTCCATACATAAAACATCATTCTCATTCATTGATTGACTCCTTAACAAGGAATTCTTGAAAGATTCCGGATTTTTCCTCAAGAAATTTTTCCCTAAATTGGAAGGTTTAGAATTCCCACCATATTTCCAAGAACCATGGCCGCCCATTTGTTTCCATTCACCATAGGATTTGAGAGCCAGAACGCAGTCCACAATCCTGGCACTTTTCCCTCCCTGAACTTCCAGAAAGCAGGATTGCATAGAGAACACAAGGTTAAAATGTATTTTATATATTTCATCATTAAATTATAATGCAACACCTTGAAAAACTTTGACAAAGCCACATAATTATCAGGTTGAAATTAAATGCAGTTCAAGAAAACTCATTGTAATATCCATCAAGCCTTATTGCAGCTAATTGAAGCAACTTACTGAATCCACATTCACTAATCGTTCCAAATCAATGAAATTCAATGAAGCAAAACCATGGAGAACAATATTTGAAAGAAGAAATAAATGAAAAGCTGGTTAACTCTACCGACTTCCCCAAAATGCACTTAGGAAGAAGAGTAAGGGTCTTGGAAATCAAGATATAAAATAGAACATAAGGATTCTTGAATAAAATGCCCATGTGAACGATCAAAACCAAATCATAAATTAAAGTGAAGGAGGGACGATTGTTAGACAAGAACTTTTAGTATCTAAGAATTACAATGCCATTTCTACCTGCTCCAAGTCAGAAGCCTCAAACAAAGGAAGACCAAGAGAAATAGAACATAAGGATTCTTGAATAAAATGCCCATGTGAACGATCAAAACCAAATCATAAAGTAAAGTGAAGGAGGGACGATTGTTAGACAAGAACTTTTAGTATCTAAGAATTACAATGCCATTCCTACCTGCTCCAAGTCAGAAGCCTCAAACAAAGGAAGACCAATCTCTTGCACAGCCACAAGAAAGTTCCTTACATTCTCAAAATACTGGTAAGCCGATAGGGCTGCACCATCTGGGCGAAGAACTGAGTCTCCTGGATTTACAACCACCTGAAAAGCGCAAAACCTGAGAAAATAAACTGGTGCAGTCTAAAAAAACCGAACAAGATATAGCTTAATATTCAATTGAGGAAAATCATAGAAGCCAGAGATTTCAATATCTTTGTCGAGTAGACTCACCTTTGGCACTGCACCAGGGTGAACCTTGTTGAGTGCATTGCAAAGAATCAACCCATTTCTCAATCCAAGCCTGAATTCTTCCTCTGAAGGTTGGTCTGGCAAATCCTTTGCAAGGACTACACCAACCACCTTTCTCAGCCACCCAGCTGCCTCATACCTTCTTGCCGCTGGAAAATATAAATCAATGAATTAAACGAAAATTTTAAAAAGGAACAGAAAGAACTATTTATTCATCAGTTAAGACGCAAAAATTAAAACCCGTCACGCAGGAAATCATGAGACATGCCATATTTTGTAGCTTGATCCAAAAGAGAAGATAATTTTCAACCAACCAGCAAATAGAAATTAAGACATGAATTTTGTTGAACATTATCATGATGTAGAGAAGAAGTAGCAGCACAAAAACATAAAATTTTACATGAGAAACATATACAAAAAAATGAAGCAAAAAAAAATCAATTTCAAGAGCTATCTTGATCAAGAAATTCCCTTAAAAAAAACCCAGACGCAGGTTGTCTTACTTGAATCCATGAAAAGAAGAGATTCATGAAAAGAAGCAGCGAACTTTCCAATCCACTGTAGCAAAGCAATGAACAGGAAATAAACAAATTCAAAGTCGACCAAATCTATTGTATTTAGTTTACAAATTACTTCCTCCATGGCTCGCATTTTGCCTACTATCTTTCGATAAAATTGTAGATCATCTGACCATCTCAAAGAAAAAAGGAGAAAAAAAGTAGTAGAATATACACGTGTTAAATCAACAAGAGAGAAAAAAGAAAGAAAGAAAGAAAAGAAAAATTAGAACTATCTTGAACAACAAATTTCATAAAGTACAAAGATCTCGTTTTTAATGGAAATGAGCAGAAAATCTTTCACTTCTACATCGCAACACGGCAGTAAGAACAGATTCATGTACAAATCAAATCAACAAGATCATTATTCCATCCCAGGGAGAATTAAAAAAACAATGATCAAAAGCTCGAAAACCCACCAGCTTCCTCCGCCTTCCTCGAAGCCAAATCCACGTCGCTCAGCCTCGTCCCGTGCTGCTTGAGAACATCCTCCACCACAGAAGCCACCGATATCGAAAATAGCCCCTCCGACGCCATTGCCGACCCCAAAAAAACTGCGGGAACAAAAAAAATCACAACAACAGAGCTTCCAGCGCTAAATCAGGCAAAAATCCCCGCTTTCCCTTCCATTCTCAAGATAAAAAAGCTCAAAAGACCTCTAATAAACAAACAATAAAAACTCTCGATACAAGGGATTAGGAATAGAATTGAGATTAGGAGGAGAGAAAAGGAGAGCTGAAGCCTCTTTTGGAGGAGTGGGTGAGAGGATAAAGGGGACGAGAGAGCGAGGAGAGCTCTTTCCGCTGGCTCTTAATATTTTCTCTCACGAAGACTACTACTCTTCTACTGTAAAGCCTTCCTAGTTTCTCCCCCACCACCCCACTCCAGGCCTCGTTCCGAACCTCCCACTCGTGGCCCGAACGGTTTCTCTTTCTTTCCTTTTTTTTTTTTTTTACTGGATGAATCAAACAGTTCTAATACGGACATATTAAAAAAAAAAAAAATGAACGTTTTCTCTTCGGAGGAGGCGGTGAAGTGGTGGAAAAAAAATAAATAAAGACTGACGGATTTTAACGTTTCGTCTTTCACCTCGTCGGCTTTTGATTTGTGCCGTTAACATGTCGAATGACGGGCTTGCCATCGCGGTCGAACTTTTCCCTCTGCAGCTGTCATGCCACGTGGCATAGAAGATAGGTTTCTAGAAACATTTTTCTTTCGTTTCGTTTGGAGTCTTGCGGTTCAAGGCAATGTTGATAGTTTGGATCCTCTATGAAACTGAAACTAAGGTCTATTTGATGATCCAGTTTTATTTTTTTAATTTTTAAAAAATATTTTCTATGTTTCTAAACATTGTGAAAACAAAAAAAAATTACGTTTTTTTATTTTTAAAAAATTAAAATTATTAATGGTTATTACTACCATTTCAATCGACCGTCGTTACCACTACCCAATACATGTAACTAGCAAACAAATTTTGAATTTTTATTTTAAATATAAATAAATAAAATTATTTTTAATTTAGATTTTTTTGCATAAATATTCTTCTAAATATTAAATTTTGTATAAATACTCTTCCAAAATTGATAATTTGCATGTATTCCCTCGTAAAACAATTATTTTGCTTTCTACTCTTTTTTTATTTTTATTTTTACATACATACTCAGTTACTCACGCCATCTAGCGTCGTTAAAAAATTAACATTTTCAATTAAAATAACTAAAATATCTTTAATTAGTAGATTGGCAAAAAGAAATATTTATAAGGCAAGTGCGATGGAGAACAAAAAAGTAATTTCCAAATTTTATTTTATTTTTAATTAAAATAAATATGATTTTTATTAATGGTGTTAGAAGAACCGTTAGATTAGTAGCATTTGTGCAAAAACAATGTTTTGTGAGGGTACAAAAATAAATATAAATTTTAAGACGGTATTTATGCAAATTTGAATTTTTAAAAGGGTATTCATGCGAAAAGTTTAGAACTAAAAATTAAAATGATGTTAAAGATAAGCTTAATCCCCGCTTCAAACCGCCTGCTATAAGCACTAAGCTTTGATAGGATACTAAAATGTTTTAATAACGATAGTTTTTCGATACTTCTATCTTTAGAGCAGAGCTGCGGGCAGCATGGGAGGGCATCTCCAACGTGAGGCGCGTTCTAGGTGTGGAGTGCATTCACCTGGAGGGTGACTCGACCCTATGATCGAGAGGGTCCTCGATCGATAGTGGGCAGTTCCTACTCCGTGACATACGGTGGATGGCTGGAGAGTGTGGCTACTTCAAGGCCACTCATGTATATTGAGAGGCCAATATAGCGGCCGATTACGTGGCCTTCTACGCGGTGCATCACTCTGGAGCTTTTCTTTGGGTAGATTGTGTGGATATACCTTATTTATTTAGTCGGTTTTTTTCTTTTTCTTTTCTGATTTCAATGGCTGTACTCATTTACGTATAGTGTGAAGAGCCAATATACCAAAAAAAATGCTTTAACAAAGCTATTTTTTAAATTCCAAAAACTCTGGCATATATAAAGCGGCTTGAAATGGAAACATGTAGTATTTTCCTTAACCCAACTAAACTTGTAGCAGTAATTACTTCACTATACTCCTAATTCACTAATATAGTATAGCTACACTTGTTGAAAATTCATAGAATTTGAGAACATGCTTGATTATAACAGACCGATATGAATTGGATGAGAATGAAAACCCTCAATTTTTAATAATATTTATTGTATATAAGTTAGGACAACTTTATTTCTTTTAAATGGTAAGAGAACTCCATATAGATTATTTTGGCCTATGAAATCTATCGTGAATCCAAGGATGTAGATGATTTGTTGCCTTAATATACATCAAAGGATTCAAAGTCTACTAATTACGTCACATGCTAAGCTTGTAAAATCTCACTAAATATATCAAGCAAGCATCGAAACAAGTAGCAATAGCAAAATTGTTTGAGTTATTACCTCTTATTTGCCTTTGTTTTTTCGCACCCTATAGTTGTGCATTACACAAAGACAAGCATTCCTGCGTTTGGGCATGTGAAGTTTCAATGCATCCACATTAAAGGACTTATAAATTAGGATAAAGTTCAATATATTATGCATCCATTGCAGATATAGTGTTAAAAAATAATGTTTAATTAAAGGAAATAAATTTGATCGAATGAAAGCAAAATCAACAAATTTGACAATCTTAAAGATAAGCTAGCAGCACAAGATCTGAAACTAGAAGGTCATGACTCAATTGTAAGATAGCCAACTCTGCACTAAATGGGACACATTGGTTAGGACTCAATACAGTAATTGGAAATAATCTCTCTCGCATTTAAGACGGGGGCATATAGCAATTTAGCTGAGCTATGATGTATCTCTTAAACTCTTTTTTTTCATAAGTGAAAGGTACATTTAATAGGAATACCTAAACAACTAGTATCTATATACACCAAAAAAACAACAAATATTTGTGTGGAGTAATTGATTAAGCCCTCATTTGATTTTGATGAGCTTAAAGCATTTGAGTATATCTTATATTATACT
>JAOXJJ010000008.1:22731-61012 GCA_025769935.1 Phoenix roebelenii
TGAGGAAATGCTTGGAGGCGGGATATTGAGATGGAAAGACTCAGAAAAGTTGCCGATGACCGATTTCGTCATTGATGCGAAGCCTGGCCTGGTCGGGAAGAGATTCTAAATAAAGAATATGCGCACCGAGAATAAAAATCTATGTTAGCTAGCAAGGGCGGGATTTCACTCTCTCTTCGGACAATCTCACTTTTTTTTTTTGGAAATATGGATCCTTGAAAGGACTTTATTCTATAATTGGTTTCAAATAAGGAAGGGAGGAAGATCAGCCTTGAAAGTTCCATTCTCACCCGATCCTTGGCTCTTTCCTGGTTTCAGGTTATCAAGAATAGAATCATAGCAAAGAAGTTTCATCTGCATCCCTTGGCTCCGGTGCTATTGACTCAGCTCTTCCATTGTCGAATTCTATCCCTGCCACCCCAAAGATCTCTAGCAGTCCTCCTGTCAAAAGAATGACGCTTATATTTATATGGTATACATGTAAAAAAGATTAAGTTATAAAGATATATATATATGTAAATAGCAATTTTATGAGAATATATCTATAATTTCAAATATTTATAAAGATATACTATAAGGACCAGTGTGGGTGTGTGTTTAGTCCGGCATCGTTTATTCGCCAGGAAGATCTTAAGTATTTATAATAATACCTTCTGGCTAGCTATTTTGGATAAAGTCTTAGTTGTTACAAATGGTATCAAAGCAGATCTGACCGATGACTGATATAGACTAAGGAATACTGCAGCATGGGCTTATTGAGGCTGTCCACGGGCTGATCGTAGTGCCTGTGATTAGATTTGAATACATGTAAACTCTTAGTCTGACGAGGACGTTAGGATTTAAACGAAGGAATATGTGAGGAACCATACGGGAGTGTGTTTAGTCCCATATTGGTTATTCGTCAAAAAAAATTGGGTACTTATAAATTACTTCTAAATAGCTATTTTGAATGAGATCAAATTATATAAAAAAATATTTTTAATATATAAATTTTCTACAGAAGCAGTATTATTAGTATCAGATTCTGTCATGGTCTATGGATCAGGTCACTATCAGATCAGCCTGGTCAGCCTTAAAGAATAGTTGCAGGTTGACAACCAATGGATTCAAAAACCCGCCCATAGGCTAATATCAAGAGAGGCGCTTAGCTAAACTTCTATTCAATATCTTATACGGGCACGGGTATAATTCACTAGAAAATGATGATTTTTTAAAATAATATTTTTAATATTTCCTTTCATCACATCACTAAACCTGGTAACGAAGCGGCCCCTTGGCATGCTCGCTTCACAGACAATCCCAAGAAGGCGCAGACCATGCACGTGCCTACTGACGTCCCAACGTTCCGAAAAAATTCAAACGGAGGCTCGGGGTCGGAACCAGAAAGGTTCGGGTCGGCACCAGCGAGACTCGGGAGCTCCCGCTTTGAGTGGGTAGCTTCGATTAATCGATGGGGAAAAAAGAGAAAGTTCCAAGTGGGGCCCGAGAGGCGCGTCTTCGGGGGATGGGCGGGGCCCACCTTCGCGCCGGCCGGCCTGGGTGTATCTTTCGCGCGACAGAATGATGGCCGTTGGATTGCTACCTGAACAGCTTTCAAAGCAGTCCGAACTCTTCATCAGCGGCCAAAGCGCGATCCAACGGTGGATTTGCGCGAAGGAAGGTGAATTCTTGTTTCGCGCGAAAGATGCAACCCCTGTCCGGCCACGACAAAGGGAAAAGGCAAAGCCAAAGGCAGCCGGCCCCGCTCCCACCCGGCTTGCAAGGGGCGGGTCCTTCGCCGGAAGACTGGGTGGGACCCGCGGCCGAACACAATGAACCCCCCGCCGAGCAAAGATTTCTCTCATGCGGCCTGCTGATGGAAGACGGCAATGCATATAAAAAACTCCACATAAAATGAAACCCTTCTAAAGAGAGTATAAGAAATGATCAGCGTACTGTACAATTGTTTTGGTCACTTATAGATGGAATTTTTTCAATAAGAAACTCTCAATTTTTTTAGTTATTTTATGAATTTTTTTTTTTGAAATAGCTGGCGCATACAATTTTAGAATGGTTGTATTAAGATAATCGAAAAATGAGATATCCCAAAAGTGAAATGAAAGATCACCCTGCTGATGTCTCCAGAATGTTCGGTCATATAGAAAGCTATCCGGCTAGCCGCACCATTCATCAAGGTTTTTGATCATATTTCAAATGTCTTGGAGGAGTGGATGGTCCCACCCATAGCCGGCCGGCCTAGCCACCCACCTGCAGCATCTTTCCAAAAATTTGATTCAAGTGGTATTTCCGAGCAAACTATTTTTCTGTTAATCAACATAGTATTTTTAGCCAAAATATGAGCACTCTTTTGATGTCTCCAGCTTCACATGCCAACCAAAACACTGCTGTTTTCTAAGTCAAATTCATTGCTGACCCTTTGTTGGAACAAATCTCAACCACTTAATCACTAGGCATGGATTTGAACTAAAAAAAGAAGGAAACACAAGAGTGATTCATAGGTGGACTAGCTATTAAGATGATATTTGATAATTAAAAATTTCAATAATTTGCAGTCAGATATTTGTCTTTTTTTTAAAAAAAAAATCTATAACCTTTAGTTTCTGCATGAGGGTGTAGCCATTGAGGCAACACCTAATACACAAAGTTAGGTGTCTATTGAAGAGAATCTAACATCATATAATATGAAAGCATTCAAGTTTAGGATAAAATAATTGGATTATGCATCCAAATAATAAATCATCGATAGATTAAATTGATAAGAATGATGAAGCCCCTCTCGTGTCAATTATACTAATCTTGACACCAATGACCAACCTTGTCGATCAATCTGATTAAATTACTGCACTAGTAAGACATGAGGGGCTTTTTGATATCTTCAATCACAATTTTTGTGGAATGGAAACATGATATGCGAAAAGATCATCTGTGAGGTAGGTAATTATGACATTGTTGTAACTTTATGATCAATTGATATACTATTATACTGGATTAAGAAAATTGATCGAATTGCTAATGATCAAAAGATGCCATTTGTTTATAGGATTGTTGGTCTACCAAAGATTTTTTTCCCCTCCTTTTTGATGATAGAGTTCCTAGGAGCACCATCAAGCGGTCCAAGAACCATGCAATCACTCTGCTGTTTATTTTGTGCATGTATCACCAAATAGAGGCATGAAAAATTAGCTTGTTGCACTTTAGAATCAACCAAAGATACAATCATTGAGCAATGGTGGAGCTCCCTAGGTTTTGATAGTTCAAGTTGGGCATTAGATCAAGATCAGGTCTTCAACTAGGCTTGCTTATTCTGGTGGTTATGAAGTCATAATATATGCTGTTTGGTGACTCTCTTCCATTTAATCTTGTCAACCAACAATCTGATGAGTACATGAGCGTGGGTTCTCCTCACTTTCAATTAAATCATGAAGGCCTGCTGTCACTCCCTTTCCTCTTTAGTTAGTTGTCTCCTGTTTTTTTATGAACCGACCAAGGCGAATGGTTTCTCCAGAACGATGGTGCTTACTCGCGGTGAAGCAAAGTAAAGTCTTACGTATAGGATATGATGTTCGGATAACCTGTCATGAGCCCGTGGTTGGCCTCTCCTCAGGTTTAGAGGATCTCAGTGTGCCTTTCGTACGGTAGAGTCCTATCCTATCATGGATGCCCACCATATCGTTCGTCTCATAGACGGACGGCTCTCCTTCATCACCATAACGCATCGTGTGCTGCACTAACGGTGTCTTGTTGTATTTCGAGAATGGATGAGAGCCACCTATCTTTAAAATGAATGATGTGGCGGCTATCCATGATAGCACTAGGTTTCTATGGTGCAGAAGAGGATCCAAACTTATATTAATGAAGATGAGGCAAAAGGCTAGATATATGAAACCAATGATCTTGTTCCTTTCATTGCAACAGAATCATAAGCCAAAATAATATAGTAGTAGCCACTCGATTGTGTAGATCTTATCATTTTAGAACACTTTTAACCTAACTGTCCACCATAATGCACGAAATGTTAAAGGATTGTTATCGTGCCTCTTTGTGCAGGCTAACCTGCAGCCATGATATGAAAGCATTGGCCCTTTAGGCTCCTAGGCTTCATGGTCCAGGCTCCATGACTAGCTTTCTCTACGTGGGCCTGTCCTCCTTTTCGAGGCACATGCTTCTATATAACTCCTGAAAAGAAAACAATGTGAGCTACTTCTATCCCTCTTTAATATAATCTCCACTCCTGGCTTCATGAATGCATCGAGATGGCCAGGTAGACTGAACATCATGTCTAACACAAAAGAAAAGGAAGCAGCTTCATTGGCATGTAATTTTCTAATGCAAACTGCATTGAATTGGACAACTCAACCCACTCAAAAGCTAGGGAAGGAATGGTGGGTTGTCGCTGAGGGAGTGGTCAGGGTTTCTATCTGGCCTTTTAACTTCTATATTTCGTTCTATTTGCATAAAAATATTGTCCATATACATTCCATCCACTGTATGACTAGCTAGTGCTTAAGTTGACAAGGTGGATATACTGTAATGCATCCATGACGACGTAAGGAGTATGTGAGTTTGATTGCAAATTAAGGGTATGTGGATGCGAAGATCGATTTTTTATAAGTTGTACATCATACCATGCACGTGTCGAACACGCATAAACAGACTTTTATTCATCCAAACTACGGAAGACTCCACTTTTGGGAAGATAGTTCAAAGTATACAACCTATGTTTCTTAATGTCAATTTCTCACTCACTGATGATAATTCTCATAAAACCTCGAGTCCAACAACTCGAAAACTTTTCGATGTAGGTCTATTCATGATTTAGACCAGGTTAGATTGATTTTTAATCAAATAAATATGGTCAAGGAAAGATTGCTGTATGCATGTATAAGTTAGGTTGATGCTGGAGGTTTTAAGCTTCACTCGATCTGTAGATTAAGTTTGGAGGACTAAAAATAAAAGAAAAGACCTAGTACATCCATGCCAGTGCAGACTACACAATCTTAGATCACATTGTCTTGTGTCCACGCAACAAGTATGTGCCAACTCGCAAACATTTCATCCAACAGGTCATCAAATAGGAAGGTTGGACCTTAGGACTGTTTTTTTTTTTTTTTTGTACATCGATAGCTCACACTAGTCTTGCGTGAGCATTGCTATCTGAATCAAAAAATAAAATACTACACAGAGATAGAGGAACAGATACAAAACAGATCCATAAAATATCACCAGAATAATGAGTAGCAAAGAAGGCAACCCAATCAGCAGCTCTTTTCGTCTCCCAGAACACAACACATGCACAACCTGGGAGACATCACACTCCCTCAATAGTTGCCAAATGTTCTCTAAAAGCGGGTGGTTGAGCACCCCCAGCTTCTTCTATATAATCCACTCAATCACCTCCGTAGAGTTCTCCTCCAGAATAATGCTTCGGGCCTCCAGAATTCGTCTTGCGTAAGAGACTCCCTCCTAGGCGGTTCTAAGCTTGCCCTGGGAACTGATGACTCAAAGATGTGGTCCTTACTGTTTGTGGGAGGGCCTGAAGCTTGAATACTTTGGGCCAAGTTTTGCAAACTTGAGTGGGGCTTGTGCTCTAAAGAATGCCTACCAAAAACTACATAAGAACTCGATTGGAAGGCAGAATCTACCTACATTCCTTATATAATTCATCATTAAAATCTCAAAAAAATTCCTTTGGGCAAAGGATAAGAAAGTTGGAGGGATAAGCGGAGTCCAAAGATTGCTCCAGTCCCTATTTTTAATGGATAACACAATCCAAGTAGGTGCTCCGGTCTTCCTTGGAGTGTTTAATCTCTCAAATTATAGATACCGGATTCTTACAACGATTTTTTTTTCATCTACAAGTTTTTGCGAGAATTTGTGATCTCAAGTTTACCGACAGGGACTGATTCACCCCCCGGCACTGTATTCCTATTTGGAGGAGATATCAACCGGATACCTTATACTGGCGGCATGGAGGCAGACAGTCCTTAGTCTTGTGCATCTTATACTGCATGTTCGGCCTGAATCTAACCAACCCAATCTGTTTATTGGATTAACTTGGGCCGATATTGCATGACTTGAGCTGGGTGTGGGCTCAAAAGTTCCAAGTCTAATGGGGTTTAATTGGGCAGAGATTGAGCTTAACACCAATAGAGCCGGCCCTGCGGAAAGCCAATGCTGAGAGGAAAAACAAACAAAACGGACTTCTTAAGCAAACAGGGTGCTAAGCCCCAAAAAAACAAGAACTCCCCTTTTCAAGTGAGCAGATTGAATCCCTCAGCAAGATATGGCTAGACTGGTGATCTCTGAATGCAAGGCCTGGACTGATTTCCACCAACCATCAATGCACAGTTAAGCATGGTATAAACAAACGCAACCATTCTGAGTTGAGATTCACACTTTGCATTTTGTCATGCTCCTTACGAAGGCCAATCAAACATTAATCCTGCACGAGTTTTCCAAACCTTTCCTCTATCAAAGATCGCTATTTCTACCCGAACGGGACTGATTAACTCAATTGACATGAACTTAGGTTAAAATAGGTTTGACTTAATTTTCAAAGAAAAAAAGAGATAGGGTTGACTTGGAAAAATCATGAACCTAAATCAAGTTGGGTTACATAGAATCGGGAGGTAATTAAAGGGATTGATTTCAATCAATATGAACCTTAGGGTCCCTAACTAAGCCCAGTCGGCTGGGCTATTCTCCAAGTAGTTAGACCTTATAGCGTTACCTTGCACGTTGCACAGGACAAAAATTGTGTGAATTGAACCAAAACCTCCATATATTGCAACACCGTGTATTTCTACATGCTATGAAGTGAGCCAGAGACAACAGCTTGCTTACCCGCCCATTGCCTAGTAAGCTGACATTGCTCTCTGCATCCACAGAGAGCAAAACGAAGTTGCGCTGAAAAAACAAAAATAATAATAACAAAAAAAAGAAGACTTCCCTGACTTGAGTTTGTGCCTATCGTTTCTCCCTTCTGCTGATGCCTGTAACTCTTCTCTTCCAGGTTCGTATTCTAGAAGCAATGCCCCTCGTCTTACTTACCCCAAACAAAACATGGTTCTCCTTTCTCTCGAATCTGGGGGCAATACTCCTTTGTCTTACGAAAACAGAGAAAAGAGAAGACACGGCACGTATCCATTTCCAGCCCTTCTTATTTCCCAGTCCATTAATCGGCTGAGAGCATATATTCTTCTACTCACCTCGCTGGAGCGCTGCATCCATAACGGCAGAGGCAAAACCCTCGCAAAACCCCAAGGCCCCTCCGCCGGCGGCGGCGGCGTCGAGGGGTGGCGATCGCGACTTCCTCCTCCACCTCGAGGCCTACCTCGCCCGCCGGGACGGCGTCGACAAGCTCCTGAAGCTCTCCCGCTACGCCGCCAAGATCGCCCTCTCCACTTCCCTCCCCTCTGAATCCCTCTCCCCCCGCCTCAGGGCCTTCGAGTCCAGCGTCGGCCTCAGCCGAAAGGCCTTCCGCCTCGGCAAGTTCGTCCATGACGTCAACGCCCTCCGCGCTGCCGCCGGCTCCCCGACCTCCGCCGACCGCCTCCTCCTCGCCGCCGCCGCCTACGGCGGCGAGGGCCTGTACTTCTTCGTCGATCAGTTTGTGTGGCTCTCCAAGGCCGGCCTCATCCCCTCGGGGTACTCGAGGAGGCTCCACAAGGTCGGCGCCTGGGCGGAGGTCGTGGCGCACTTCGGGAGCATCACCTTGAAGGCCAGAGAGCTGCGGAAGATCCGGTCTTGCCTCACCAAATCCATGGATGGTAGGGGGAACGATGAGGAGACGAGCAAGTTGCGAGAGAAGCTGTCGCTCCAAGCCATGTGGCTCGTCCAGGATCTCGCGGACAGTCTAATGGTAATCGCGGATGTGAGTGATGGGAAGGGCCTCCTCTCGAATCCTCGGTTGATGGCCTCGGTCGGCATTCTTTCGGCAGTAATCGGCGCTTACAAGAACTGGATTTGTTGCTGAGATGTGTTTTTAATCAATTTAACTTGTCTTGCTATGTTATTTGGTTTCGTATTTAATTTGATATTTAATATTTTTGCTGAATCGTACAAATGCTGCTTTCAAGCCAGGGTCAAAGCTTCGAGTTTTAAGCAGTATTATTTCACGGAATTTGATATTTTCATTTTTGGACAAAAAATTCTCAACATCAAATTTAAAGGTTTATGAAAAGTTATCAACTCAAAAAATACGATTCCTTTGGAACTCAAAAATATTTTTTATATTTTTTACATAATTTTCGTACAATTTAGCATTAGTATTTTTTATTTTCCTATAAATTTATAAAATATTTTTTTATTTATGCAAATTAATTAGAAAACGCTAGCAGAGAAGCCACTTTTACTGAAACGAGACTTATATAATTATATACGAAGTCTGTTGTTTTATCTCCTCGAGCGAAGAGTGAAAATTTTTTTTCAATCTTATTAGAAAGATTTTTGTTTCCTTGATGCTATAAAAAATATATATAGATCTTAACATTTTTATGACTATGAATATCTTTCATCAAAAAAGCAGCTGATGTAATTCTAAAAATGAACAAAGATATCTAATTTTTACCTTTTTTTTTTCCTGTAAAGGAACACTTTTTAACGTAAATATCTGCAATTCTTTGGATAACCCTTATTTTCTACGGAAGAAAATGAACTTATCATCCCAGAAATTCTTAAATCAATTAAAGAGAGTGAGAGCACATATAAACCTAAAGATCCATCTAAATCTGGGCATTATTTACCAAGACAATAACAGACTTGAGCATCAACATCAAAGAAACGGGAGAATTTTGAAAAGAAAGAAACCTTTTTTTGAGGTTCTAAGCTATTACCTCTGATATTTTTTGCTTTTTTTTTTTGTGTTTTTGGTTTTTTCTTTTTTTCTTTTTTGGGGTGGGGCGCGGGGGGAGCTGAACCACAGTTTGAGTGGCCCAATTTGGTGCAACAAAACATGCCCTAGGCTGCATTAGCTTCCAATAACATAAACACAACAATGCTGATAGAATAAAGTGTGCGTAGAAGATGACATTCTTCCAAGTGATCTCGGATTGCCGAACTACCAGTATTTAACTCAAACTTGGAGCAGCCTCTCTATGGTGATGCTAGTGCTATCTAGTTTCTTTCATTTGCTCTCTTAATTTGTTCAAGAATTATTCAATTCTTATTGTTCATTTTTCAATTTCCTCACTCTAGCTTTTAAGATTTGGCAGTTGAGGTCATACAACAAATCCCCTGCTTTATGGACTGCATCTCGACCATACTTCCTAGATCCAATTTTTTTTTTGTCACTCACCTCTCAATTATGCTCACAATACATTGGATACGGATCAGAGTGGCGGCCTGCTTTGCTAGCTCACCTTGTGCGCCCTTTGGCACTTATACCGGCTTGCAATGTATGATTGTGCATTGAGAGTTGGGATTGCAATGGGTTAGGTCATATCGGGTAGAATCTGACTTGACTTGCATAACTTGTTTAATAAACAGACCCCATCAAGGTAAATAGGTTAAAAAAACTATTTTAAATATTTAAAATGGATTAAATGAATCTTAAATAGTTTCAATCGTAATTGTATCGGCCTTTGCCTAATTTTTATACAAGTAAAAAAGAAATAAGTTAGATGAGTTAGGACTATAAAATTAAATCTGTCCCATTTAATAAACAAGTTAAGTTAGATCAATTATCTTACGAGCTGGATTTGTTTATCAAACTTAACCCACTTTCCTTGGAGTGCTTGCAGGTTAGGTCCCTTAGATCCTAGTTCCTTGCAGCCAAGTTAGGGAAGGGGAAGGGAACGGATTAAGACAACCGAAAAATAGAGAACAGTAGGGGTGCCAACGTGCCGGCCCGAGGCCAAGGCTCTGTAAAATTTCCTAGAGGCCCAAAAGCCCATCCCAAATAATTTAAAAGCTAGCCCGCAAGCAGCCCATTTACAGTGATAGAGAATATAACTGTAAATCTTTATCCATCAGTATTCACTAAATAAGGAAAAAGAAAAAGCCTAGTAGTCGATGAAGTCTTGCGTACCTATTCTCGCATTTCACGGTAGGTGGTTGAGACTAAACAATTAAAAAAAAACAAATAAAGTCTATTATACTATGCATTCATAAACACGCATGCGCCCCCATTTGCTGTTAATGATTTGCATGAACTTAGTCTAGATACTGGTCATTATAACAGTTTTGTAGAGGAATCAATACATTAAACATATTAATAATGTGTATATTTAATCAAATAATGATTATTGTTACCACTATTCCATTATAATAGTTGTTATATAACAAAAGAAATAGTTGTTATTTGTATTCCTACTGTTTTTCTAGAAAAATAACTTTCTAGTTTCGAATTTGATGAAATTTTTGACTAAAAAGTCTGTGCTACTATATTTATTATTGAACAATTAATATTTTTGGATAATAATGCCATTATTTTTAGTTATCATATTATTTTTAACAATCATTGCAATAATTATTATTTTAATACTTGTTGTCGTCTAATCCGAACTAAGGTTGAAGTTCAGATCAGACGACACTGAGGTCTGTTGGAGACAAACTGAGCAGGCTAGTGGTAGTGTCGGGTGTCGGTCTCCTTCAAAGATGGCATACAAAAGTCCACTTACCCAAAATTTTTCGGTGGGGGACTATCCGATGCCTAAGTTAGAATAGAGAAGCAACACTAATTGGAGTCTGTCCATGTGGGCAGCGTATTGGGCACAAATTGTAGTGTCAATATAATTGCAAGCTGCCAGGGCTGTCGGCTGTCAGAATTTGTCAGCCTTTGCTGACACTTGCTGATGGGCTCTTCGGTCAAGGCCAAAGTCGCTCACCTCGCGTGGTTGAATCCTCGACTGGAGCCAAAGTTGTTCACCTCTGGCGGTCGGCTCCTCGACTAGGTGCCAAAATTATCTGAGGTCGAGGTTGATCTCATTCGAGATCGGGATGTTTAATATTTTCTCTATCACTAAATATTTTAAGTTATACAGTATAGAATGCGTTATTATTACTACTCTTATTGTTGATGTTATTTTTATCATCATCACCATTATTAATAATAGTTTCAATAGTGGCCAATATGCATGCATGTAAAGGCACTACCATTTTCTTTTTTTTTTCAATCCTTCGCCTTCCATTTATTTAATCTCAAGGTTATTTTTATTCAAAAGAGAATTTGCTTGCAATTTTTCAGAAACCTTTTTATTTACTTTATTGAAAATTAATAAATTTTGAAAGTATACAACTATTTGAATATTGGAAGGTCTGTGAATTTTCTGTTTAGAGATTTCAGCCTTGTTCTTTCCTTTAGTTTTGATTTTGATAGAGGAAAGGGATAAGTTTCTACAAAAAAAAATTATACGTTATAACACATCAGCAACGCGCCACAGAACGAAACTAAGATGAGGTGTCGTCAAGGCGGCAATTCAAGACAGACATAGGATGAATGAAATCTATTGAATTAGAGATATAATTGAAATGATGTATGCTAAATAGTGCATTTGGTGTAGAATATAATTTTTTATTTTTATGCTTAACATGAACCATAAAGGATGAGGCGGCGTTCAAAATGGGTGCATTACTGGCCTAAACCTCATCAAGTTGACTCTGGATTTTCGTGGTATGTTAGATATGTCAGAGATCTTGTCAGAAAATGTCGCCGCCGTCTACTGCACAATCTTCGAGCAAGTTGGTGGTGGTGTTTAATTAGAAACCGATCCTTTAGATTAACAGAAACATGATTCGTCTCCTCACTCTTCTTTCTTTTTTCTTATGAGGTTGAATATAAAGTTAAAATACTGGAACATTGTAAAGGTTTTCCCCCTTGGCAAGGCCTGCATCTAGAAAGATTTTTTTTAAAAAAAAGGTAATAGAGAGCTTATTGGGTCGAGACTCTCGTAAGACATGGATATTTTTTTTTTTTGAGAGATGAAATGGATGCACTTTTAAATCATTTTAAAAAATATGGGGCTACTTGAAGTTTCAACCAGAGTGAGTGCTCAGCACAATGATGCCTTTATCCCTGCAGTAACTGAGGATGACATTGAAGCTGCAGTTAGATGTATGAATCCTGATAAAGCCCCGGGCGCAGATGTTTTTCGACCCTTCTTCTTTCTAAAGTTTTGGCTTATGATCAAAAATGAAATTGCACATATTGTTAAATAGTTTTTCCGATGTACTGTGATGCCAAACTCTTGGATGAAATCATACATAGCCCTTATTTTTAAATGCACCAACCTTGCTCAGGTCATCGACTGCCAGCCTATTAGCTTATGTAACAGTCTGCAAGATTGTGGCTAAAATCTTGGTTAATGGATTCAAGCCTATTTTGCCTTATTGATCTCACCAGCCTAGCTAGGGGCCTTTGTGCAGGGCCGAAAAATATCTGACAACATACTTTTGGCCTAGGAAATAATGCATTCACTTACGAAAGCTTCCCAAGAAAAAAATCTAATGAGGATCCAAAGTTGATATAGCAAAAGCATAGGATTCAATGATTTTACCTTCTATACGTGTTGAGGATCCAAGTTGATATAGCAAAAGCATAGGATTCAATGATTTTACCTTCTATACGTGTTGATTCAATCTGGTTTCAATCAAAAATTTATTTGACGGGTGCATGCTTGTGTTATGCAGCCAAAATTCTCCTTATTGATTGATGACAATCCCTTTGAATGGTTTGCTATATGGCTTGTGGTGCCTCTTGTCCTCTTACCTTTTTATCTCATGCTCTAAGATGTTATCAACCTAATCCGGCTGGATCGGCGATTTCTTACATTTTGTTTGCAGATGACTGCCTGCTTATGGCTCGGGCTACAACTTGAGATGCTCTATGTTTAAAGCTAATAATAGATGCATATCGTTATTTCCCTAGGCAGGCTCTTAACATATCAAAGTCACGTATCGTCTTCAGTCCTTTTGACACCAAGCTTTGTCAAAGATCAAATTAAAAGCCTTTTTCGGATGCATGTTAAGAGGGGGGTTTGGAAGCATCTCGGGGTCCCATCGTCAGGTATGCGCATAAGGGCTTCTGATTTTAACTTCTTATTGGATAAAGTGGCTCTCAAGGTTGCTAGTTGGAAGTGGAGGGCTTTGTCCATGGCTGGCAGAGCAACCCTTCTATCCCTACTAATGTCCTGTGTTTGTGTTCCATCATCTGTCATTCAAGTCTTGGAAAAAGTATTGAGGGTTTTTCTTTGGGGACACCCAGCCATGCTGATAGGGAGGGGAATCCATCTTGTTTCTTGGGAGGCTGTTTGTACTCCAAAGGAGTTTGGGGGCCTTTGATTGCATGCTCTCAAAAGAAGACAGCAAGCACTCTTATTTTTTTTTTTTTTTTTGATGCAACGGCAATTTACACGTGAGGGACATGGGTACAGCTAATAAAATAATAATAAAAAGATGACTAAAAGACTCGGGCGCTGATGCACCCTCGTCCCAGATGAATCCTTCCGAGTGATGTGCTGCAAATGAGGTAATCCAATCGGCCGCACTGTTCGTCTCTCTTCAGACATGACTGGCCTACGAGAGATCATCCTCACCTAAGAGTCTGCGAATATCACAAAGTAGCATACTCGAACTCTCACCGCGACCCCAGCTCCGTATCCACTTTATCACCGCCTCGCATAGGTGACTCCCTTCCATGCAGCTCTAAGCGCCGCGCAGACCATAGATGTGTCAAAAATCTGTTGGCTTTCCACTGCAATCAATCGAGCCTTGTGGTCCTTGATGAGGAAGCCGACGTCTCTGGTGGACCCTTAGGCACACAGATCGATGTCTTGTACGACCCTTGGTTAACCCCCATCCCTTTTAGTCGTAAGCCGACCTTCATTAATATGGATGTTCCTTCTCGGGTTAAAAAGGTAGAGGCATCCTTCCGTAGGATCTTTCTACTCGTGACTTGTGCCCACATCAACTTGAGGACTTGCTGCCCACTGTTGAAGCCTGTTATCTGAACAGTGTGCTGTTGGATTTTTCTTTGCTGGGTTTGGTGAAATTTTTAAGCCACGTCCCAGGTAGAGAAGGGGATTCAATCCAGTGCTGCTTACAGGTCGTGGATTATTGGGTCCGCCAGAAATCAGAGGCTATTTCGAGCGTTGCAATCTTCACCGGCAGACTTGGTAAGGAGTACCCATCATCTTTTTAATGATACATTCAAGCATCAGATGTTGCATTCCTTTACTTCTCAGTCAAGGCGCTGGAGCCAATCTTCTCTCTCCCAGCAGAGTTCAAACCATTCTACTTCAATTGCATGGTTGCACCCCCTTCTCTGCCCATGTTAGTGTTGCTGATGCTTATGGAACTAGTTTCTTAAGAGTTTGGTCCAATGTCTGTCTTTGTTTTTACGTAAACTTTCTGCATATATATATATATATATATATATATTGTTCAGAATCTTGAAAGGATTGGCCTAAGAGAAGTTGGTTTTCATTCGTACTTATGATATATTTTGATACCGTTATTTATTTTGATCTAAAAATAGAGTACTAAAAGTAATATATTAAATAATTTGATAATATGAAAACAAAGTATAATAATATTTTTATTATAATTAAATAATATATTATAATATAAATTATATTGATATAATATATTAGATATTTTGCTATACTAATTTTTCTGCTGAATTAAGAGATTTTTTATTTTTAAATTTCAATCTAAAAAATAAATTTTTCATCATTAGATTGAGCAATGATATAAGAAGTGAAAATGATTTGGAATCACTGTGATGTAATTAAGCATAATAGTCTTACCAAACACCCTTTTTAAAGCCTTTCTAGGATCGATAACACGTACCACCATATGCCCTGCCCCGCAATTTGGTCCATGGATGGATCTAACCGGTGGAAAAAAAAACAGTTTTCCGAGATTTTATAAACTTCATGAGTCATAACTCATGACCTTCCATCTACGGAGATCCGAAATAACTTTCAATGTACTTCGTCTAGTTTCCGTTCTCCTCCCGCGACACGCCCGTTTATTCGATCATTTGATCGCGAAGCGACGACTGATCTCTTCTCGCCGGATCCCTCGCGCTCTCTGAAATCCATGGCGGAAGAGACCAAACCCTCGCAAAACCCTAAAACCCCTCAGATGGCGCCGGTTCCAGCGACGGCGAAAGGCGGCGATCGCGACTTCCTTGTCCATCTCGAGGCTTACCTCGCCCGGCGGGACGGCGTCGACAAGCTCCTCAAGATTTCCCGCTACGCCGCCAAGATCGTCCTCTCCACCTCCCTCCCCTCAAAAGCCCTCGCCCCCCGCCTGAAGGCCTTCGAGTCCAGCGTTGGCCTCAGTCGCAAAGCTTTCCGCCTGGGCAAGTTCGTCCAGGACGTCAACGCCTTCCGATCTGCCGACGGCTCCCCCTCCTCCGCCGACCTCCTCCTCGCAGCCGTTGCCTACGGCGGCGAGGGCCTCTACTACTTCGTCGAGCAGTTCGTCTGGCTCTCCAAGGCAGGCCTCATACCGTCGCAGCACTTGCAGCGGCTCCAAAAGATCAGCGCCTGGGCGGAGCTCGTGGGGTACCTTGGGAGCATCTCCTTGAAGGCCAAAGAGCTGCGAAAGATCCGATTTTTGCTTGAGTCGAAGGTTCGGAGCACGAAATCATCGGAGGATGACGATGAGATTCAGAAATTGCGGGTGAAGTTGTTGCTCAAACAACTATCGCTCGTTCAAGACTTCGCGGATGGTCTGATGGCGCTCGGGGATGTGAGCGATGGGAAGGGTTTTCTCTCGAATCCTCTGTTGATGGCTTCGGCCGGCCTTCTTTCGGCTCTAATCAGCACTCATAAGAATTGGACTTCTTGCTGAGGGTAGGCCTTTCGCTCTGTTCTCCGATTCATAGGAATAAAGCCCCTGTTTTTATCTGTGTTTTTCATTGATAGCGAGTATAAGTTATGGGAGATGAAGTTCCAAACATTTTGCATGAAATCTTATAAGCTGCTTTGGTTTCTAATGATGTAAAACCGATATCAATACAATTCAGTGTTTTTTTCTTTTCCTTCTTCCAACAGATAAATGCACTGAAATGGAATGGGCTTATGAAGGGACTCTACTTCTCTATTTTGCTGTACAAAAATGTGTCCTTTGATTATCTTAGAACTGTGGTTACCTAGTTCATTTATGTGCTAGTTCATTATGTGCTTCATCTTAGTACTGGTTGCATTCTTAGTTTTCTCTTTCTAAATAACTTGGGTATATAATTTATCCGATTTGAACAGATGATCAATGTTCACGTGAATGCAGGGATAAATGAGAAAGGAGACAGTTTAAGTGACAATAGAAGCAAAGAAATTTAGAAGATAAATAAAAAGGGCGGTAGTGATACTGAATGGCTCTTTACAGAATCTTAACAGTTTTAATGTAGACTTTGATATCCGGTGGAATCCAGCAAATTGGGTAATGATGGCTTTTCTTTTTCTTTAAAAAAAAAAAAAAGTCTATTCACTGCATGGTGCTATGGCACTGGTATTATGCCTCTTTAGTTCATTAACATTTCAATGATTCTGTCCTTTGACCCTGTTTGTATTGCAACTGCCTGTCCCTTAATAAGAGGAAGCATTGCATTAAATCCTCTTGTCATTGGCATGAGTCCTACAGCAATAATGAGTTGCGCAGCTTGGCAGTAGCTATTTTGATCATTGATGTAGAGATTAATGATTATGCAGGGGTTAAATTAGGGAAAAAGCAATTTTCTTGAAGTCTCCTTCCATCTTGTTCAGTGGTGGGTCGCCTCCATGGATTCAAATATCAGGGAACCACTCAGTGATCTGTAGTTGGGTCTCAAATGCCACATAAAATATGATGATCAGAATGAATAGGAGAGCAGTCTGGGTTTGAGATCTTCACTACTTTACCATGCATGAGAACCGAGAAGAGGGTGAGATGGCAGGGATTTAGAAGATACAGAATGAACTTCAGAAACTTAGATCAGAAAATTAGTTCTGGCATACTTACATGGTAGAGCCATGCATATCTACTTTATTTGCTTAGTTCCTCGACAAGACAAACAAGACATACTTTACACCACCTCGCTGAAACTGATGCACATGCAAGCATATATATATTGGCCACCAAAGCGAAACTTTGAAATCCATTAAAATTTATTAGTGAAACCTTAGATATCAACTTCTGGAATTCTCCCCGTATCTCAAAAATTTAATTTGGCCTCTCCATCAAAAAAAATAATAAAATCCTCCTAGTACATCTCATATTTAATAGCCTATGCTTGTTCATTTCTTCTTGCTTCTCTTCACCTGATTACCTTTTGAATCTTGGTTTCAGTACTTGAATTTCATGAAGAGGAAGACCCTTTGACTTGTGATTACCCATCAGCTTCACGATTGTTCTAATGAATTGGGCTTTTAACTTTAAGCGCTTTCCATTAAATTGTCAAGTTGAAGAAAGTATTTGAACCCTTGTAAAATTAAATTGTTAATTGAAGAGATGTTGAAAAGTAAAAGTTCAAAGACATCTTGGATCTTTCATTTCTTGATATATTGTAAATGGTTGATGGCAAGGCAGCTGATGTTCATGTATTACAGGTTTAATGAATTCACAACTTCATAACCCATTTAGGAACTGGATGACTAATCCAATGTATCATTATTGCATTAACACCTAACTACAGATCAACTCCTTATTCTACTTAATAGTAGGAATGGTTGAGATCATTTGCATCATTACCTTGTTTTGATAACATGTCCATGTTCAAGATTGCATAGACAAATTCAGGTACATTAATGTTATATGGTATACTAAGAAAGCATGTCTCATTTTATTCAAGATCACCCTTCTATGGTTTGATCATCAGCATAATTGTCACACATCAAATTTTTAAGACACCATAATATTCTAAAGGACTTATAAATGCTCTTCTTTAAACTTTTGGCTGAGCAGGTATCCAGAATGTTCAGGTAAGTCTTTTGCAGGGAAACTGTATCCGACATTGTTGAGAGTTCTGTTTAGTTAGTCCCTTAATATTTCAAATGATGAACAGACTTATGTAGGTTTAATAAGTTTTGCTTAGATCTCTGTAGTGTATCTGAGGTTATAGTGTATCTGAGGTTTAATACCATCTTCACTGCTGCACAAAAAAGTGATTAGTTAACTTGGATGAAAGAGCTAGAATTTTTAAAAAAAGAATATGGAAACAAATTTATCATTTTCCCTAAGACGGTAGGTTATGATTTCATTTTGATTTTTCATGCGAGGAAAGTCTCTCTGTCTCTTCCACCCCAATGTCGACAACCTTCATCATTTTCTCTATCAAGCTTGGTTTCCATAATGATTAGCTATGTAGATTTTCATCTGGTTACCACCTATTAACAAGTTTATAATAGCACTCTGCAACTTCATAAGGTAAGTGAGCCATTTTTCAGACACAATAGCTGACGGTGGTTGTAGGAGGTATTTTAAAAATTCAGTCCGGATGTCTGGGACCCGAATCCACACGCTACGTTCTACCTTATTCAAGAATCAAGATTACAAAGGATTATTTTGTCTGCTTTCTGTATCGCATTTGCTTACCTATTTTGCGGTTGCTAATATGCAGATATAAGTTCAACGGATTTAAGATTTGCTTACCACTAATAATGGCTGCTCAAAGATAATTTCAGTATTCAATCTGCTCATAAAACTCGGAATATCTAGCAACTGTCAAGTTACAGATTTTGAGAATATATCTGAAGATCATCATGCTTTTTTTTTTAAGAAATAAAATGGTAACTTGGCTATTTTACATGGCTCAAGAATTAATTTAGTTTCTGAATATAGAAAATAAAATATGCTTCAAGATCATCATGCTATTTGAATGCTTCAGTGTAGAAAGGTCATCAATGTCAGTTGATCTAATCTTCAACTAAAACATCTAGAGTTTTGTGGACGCACTGTTGTATATCGCTATAGCAACTTAAGAACTTATCCAAAAAAGCTAGCAAGAAAGTATTATTTAGTTTTTTAAGTTCTGTATAGATATCCAAGATCTCTTCGACGTATAAAAAATATGTCTGCAAAAGTCTTCATGCGCACATCTCTTTATCAGGCTAAATATTCAAATCTAATCGCAAATACCATGATGGTCTTATGGTCAATCCTAAAGTGCCAATGCCATAATGTCCTCTAGTCCACATGAGCTATGAGCATTTTGATACTATGTATAATCAACCTACAACCTTATCGAAGAAGGCCAATCAAACAGTATTATTTGGATTTTTTGGACTTGTATAAGTATAGGCAAATGCACACCCATCCAAATCCTCACAATCACACTGTAGCATTCTCTTTCCATGGGAAATATGAATAGTGGTAACTTGAGAGGGAGTTTGATATTGAGGTTGTACTGCATGTTAGAAAATAATTCACAGCTAGCCTAGTCATTTATTATCAATCTGTAATCGAATCTAATTCTCCCACAGAATTTAAAACTCTTCTAATTTTAATTATATTCCATGGGGAAACTTTTTTTTTTCTTCCGTTTTTTAGTACATGGTGGTTATTTTCCATAATTCATATTTGAACATGAGACTTCTCACTTAGAAAGAGAGATGTCAACTAGCTGAAAAAAAGAATTCTAACCAACTCTAAGGTCATCTAATTAAACATCGTAAGTTACAAATGAGACTGCCCAGGACTAAAATGGTTGAGTGTTGGGGTTGTTTGATGCTAAGTAGCATGCTAGCTACATTGAGTAGGTTATAGAGAAGAAAGCAAGGATAAAGTTGGAGAGGTTTAAGGAAGTCCAGAATTTTCAGGCCATCTCCCTATGTGAATACTTTTGTAGTTTGTCCTAAGACTCCTAACTCCCAAGTAAGCATCAATGTCTGGAAATCTTGTTCAAGAATTAAATCTAGAATTATGTTCCCGATCCGACATTGTTTTGGATCCGAACTTGTAAGAACGGTCAACTTTGATTGGCCCAGGACAGACCTTGGGCCAGCGACTGAAAGCCCCGAAATCATCTTCACGTGTGAAACTCGTAGGTACCAAGCCACGTGCGATAAATAATTGGCAGGTGAGCTGCGTTTGGAGGCGTAGACTTTTCTTTTATGCTGGATCCGTGATCAAACGCATCACCGCTTATTACATCCCCATCAACCACGAAATCTGTGTTCGTTCCCCCGTCACATCACACTCTGTCTGTATTCCATTTTAATGGGCCCAGTTTCAGCTCTACCCCAAATGTCAAAACTATACTATTGCTCCAAATCGAAACTCATATATTCAATGGGATCAAAACGAGCATATTCCATGTTCCATCATTTTATGCTTTTTCTCATTTTGACTCCTCAAGCTTGTTTCTAGAAATTAGTAAAGCTATGTGGCCCAAACCAATGCTATTCTCCGCACTTGGAACACTGCTGATAATCATGCATAGAAAAAAAAAAAAAAAGAACGCAAAGCAAATTAGTGCTTTCAAACCAATGTCTTCTTGCCTTGTGGTCGGTCAGCACTGCAGAAAAATATTTGTTTATATTTTTGAATCTCATAAGACTTATTTATAAAAATATGGGCAGGCTTGAAATTATCAGCGGCGGTGCAACTTTTCAGGCCAAATATGTGTTAAAAAAGCCTAATAAAAAGTCTGATAGAAAAGAACAAGTTGTTCCGATTATTCTGAAATTATATGAATCATTCCTTTTTTTTTAAAAAAAATAATAATAATTTTGGATTCAGATGTGTCGTATATGGCATCCTGGGAAAATAAATATCCACCCTGTCATGGAAACTTTTAACTCACATGATTCCGTGCGGCTAAAAAATAATAATAATAATTTTGGATTCAGATGTGTCGTATATGGCATCCTGGGAAAATAAATATCCACCCTGTCATGGAAACTTTTAACTCACATGATTCCGTGCGGCTGCGGGTCGCATTCAACACGGGATTTGGACGCGGTCTATCCAGGATAAACACGAATGAGGTAATTAGCCGAGGGAGAGAAATCCATACGGTTAGATCCGCGATCATCTCTGATCTACGGCCACGATCCCACGACGCCACTGCTAACGGCTGAGGGCCACGCCCCCAACTCCTCCACAGCCTTCGCGAAGTCACCACCCCCTACCCGCTCTCCGTCTCAAAGGCTCTCCCACCAATGGCTTCCCACCCGCAAGAGGACTAGGTTTAGGGTTGGGGTTAGGGTTTTGGTTCTCCCCAATGGCGTCGGAGCTGAAGGATCTCGGCGGGTCCAACGGATCTTTGGACTGCAAGGAGGAGTCCCCCCGGGTCGGCGGCGGCGGGGAATCCTCCGGCAAGGCGAAGGACCAGCGGCCGCTCCTGAAGCCCGGGTCCGCCGCCTCCGACGGCGACGGCGCGGCCCGTCTCTCGGAGAGCATCGAGGAGCTGGAAAAGAAGTACGCGCCGTACGCGCGGAAGGACGTATACGGGACGATGGGCCGCGGGGAGCTGCCGGCGTCGGAGAAGGTGCTCCTCGGGATCGCCCTCGTGACGCTGGTACCGATCCGGCTCGTGGTCGGGTTCTTTCTGATGTTGTTGTACTACCTGATTTGCCGGCTCTGCACGCTGTTCTACGCTCCGAACCGGGAGGACGGGCGGGAGGACTACGCCGACATGGTCGGGTGGAGGAGGGAGGTCGTGGTCCGGACCGGGAGATTCCTCTCCAGGCTAATGCTGTTCGTGCTCGGCTTCTATCGGATTCGCGAGCCCCGTCGGAGTTTCTCCGTGGAGGTATGAATTCAATGATATCAGATATTTTCTTCGATTAGTATATTGTCGTGTTTGAAGTCAATTTAATGGTGTCAATATTTTCTTTGATTAGTTTTTGATCATGTTCGGAACTTCTTGAAGAATTATTAACTATAATTTGTATGCACATTGTAAAGTGACTTTCTTGATTGATCGAGACCCTGAGAATGGACAAGTTGAAGCCATCTTATGTTGATTTAGAGGGCATTTACTTGAAAAAGTAGTTGGTTTACATTCCATGGGCAGGTACAGTTTACTCCATTTATCCCCGTAGCCAAATTTTGGATCATATTATGCGAAGTAATGTTCATAATGGGGAACTCACAAGAATAAGTACATTTATAGTGAATCGTATGTGATATAAGACTTGTTATGAAATAATCGAGATGATCTTCATCTGCTGAACTAGCTTATTCTTTATCTGTTGCGATTTACAAATCGTGCTCTTCTGTCGTTTCTTCTTGCTTTCTCAAGTTAGCAACTAAACAACAATTTTAAAAAGTAAATAATTATTAACACATTGTCAAGCATGCCACGAAGAGATCGATATACATTTTTCTTTTTCATGTTTTTGGCAGGAAGTAGATTGTACTACTAGATGTTATTGAGCCACCTGCTAATACAAGAAGTATACAAAAGAGGGAAGAAAATAAATGCCTCTTTTTCCCTTGGGAGTTGTTTGGTTATCGACTTAAAATAGGTAATTATAAAACATGATATTATGTAGAACAGGTTTTATAAATATGAATAAGTACCTGTTTTTAGAAAAACTCATTTTTCAGGTTTCATGATTTCTCAATTTTTACTAAACTAATTTCATGGCAATCAATTAAACAAGCATTTTCTTAAGACCCATTTCTTGAGGTTTTAGATAAGCCTGTTTTACCAATGTCTGATAACCAAACAACCTTTCATTTGAAACTTAGAGAACTAATTTCTAGCATAATTGCAAGGAGCTTTACTTGTTCTATACCCTGTGAAGCAACCTGTGGCATTAAATCCATGGTTATTATAATATTTTTTACATAGAGTTCTGTTATTTCTTGAAGAGGATAACAAAAGAGGGCCATCATCCCTGTAAATTTTTTTTGAGGCCTTCCTTTCATTTTTCTTATTAGTTTTTTTTTGTTTTGGGTATAAGAATTTCTCATAAACTTTGTGCCACTATGTTGACCTTCTTCTTCTTCTTTTTTTTAAACTCTTTATACTTCCTACTTTATTTATAATACTACCTTAAGAGAAGAGTTAGC
The DNA here is from genome assembly GCA_025769935.1 of Phoenix roebelenii. Classification (NCBI taxonomy): domain Eukaryota; kingdom Viridiplantae; phylum Streptophyta; class Magnoliopsida; order Arecales; family Arecaceae; genus Phoenix; species Phoenix roebelenii. The sequence goes on from JAOXJJ010000008.1 coordinate 45,676, forward strand.
TAGCATCTCCTTTCCAACTAGGATTTTAGTTGAGACATTGACCAAATCTAGAAAATTTGCACCAGGGGGAGTGCACAAGCTCTTTTTTCTTCAAATACTTGGATGTGTGGTCCTTGAAAGCGAGATCAATGCATTCCCAGAACTCACACTTTTCAAATGCTTGTTTTTCCCTTGTAAGAATGCTTTGAACTGCGTTTCAGACATTTGGTTTTTATGTTCTTGTTGGAGTAGAGAGGGAAACATGATATTCTTGGATTTCAATGGTCAAATGGCTGTGGCTGAAGTGGGACAGGAAAATGGGATGGCTTTTGTGGTTTGAGAAGTTTCATCGTTTAAATTATTGAAGGTTATGGAGGTTATGTACAGTTTCATGTGTGGAATGTGCAGGCTGTAATTTTTAATTCTATACTGAAACGAAAAAAGGGGCTTAACCAGAGGCAAAGAAATAGTTTCCTTCCCTTGCTATTCAGTGGTGAGCAATTATATCCTAAATGGTGTAGATTGCTTTTTTTCCTCTTTGCTTGTGTTGTGCCTGTGCCGATGCCTATAGTTAAAAAAAAAGTCTTGGAATTTGTTAACCTTTTCGGGTCACATGGCTTCCAATTTCAGACTAATAATAATAATAAAACTAAAAATAAATATTTCTTCTTTTCTCCTAAAGTGTCTGTATACAAAAAAGAAGATTTTTTTTCTTAAATTTCCTCATCTTGTTAATTGCAAAATCCTTTAACTAGAATTTAGCTCTTAAAAGACTATCAACAAATACGTCTACATTGTTCCCACTATCAACCTCGTCTTACACCACTAATTAAATGTTGGCTTTCTTGGCGGCGCAATCAGTTTTATTAGTCGGTCAATGGCCTTGACATATATAAATTCTGGTCTGGTAAATAGGTCATGCATATTCTTTTCTCCTAAATGTAGGTTGTCAGATAGGACAATTGTTCAATTTCAATCTTGAAGGTTGATCCCTCTGTGGTGGTCCAAGAGTTACTGAAGTTATAGAGAATGATAATGAATTTTATTCTGGTGCATATAGATATTCGGATGTTGATATCTTGTTAATGAAATTTCCATTTGATAGAACTTCCTTTGATGCTGGGTCCAACTCTACAATTTCTCCTTTTACATCAATATGATCGCCAAGAGTTCCACCTCTAATCGCTTTGTCTCTATGTTTAACCTCTTTTAAAGGTGGTTCTACCTCTTCTTTTGATGGATTGTCTTCAATGAGTTTCTCATCTGAAAAAAAATTTATGAAAAAATGGTTAGCATGTTGAGATTGGAACTGCTAACTGTTTGTGCCAGAACTAATTGATATGATGAAATAAAAAGGTGTTGAAGACATGAACTAATGTGAAATATGCAGAAAGATGGAGAAACAAAATTTCTAGGGTTAGATCCGACTTTTAAATTTTTTTATATGATTATCGCTTTGGAGAAAATATTAATAATGAGATAATAAAAGAAAATTATGAGGATGGTTGAAAAGGAAAAGGGGGTACAACAGATATGGGCTTACATGGGACTGTTCTTGTTCTCCAATGGATAAAGCCCCGGATTCTCAAGAGAAAAGGAAGAGAATTAGTTCTTTCTTATCTAGCAGCACATGGAGAAAAGTAAGAAAACAAACAATGGAGTTTAGTCTGTCACTCCTACACAAACTATTAATTGTTGGCTGATCTCTCTTCCCACATTCTTGTTTAGAAATTAGAAAGGATATGCTATCAAGCCTCTCTCATCCTAAGATGGCGTTCAAGAGAAAGAGGAAAGGATCAAGAGTTAAAATAGGAAAAGGATGGTCAGCCTCTCTATTAGAGAAGAAACATTCGTTGTCACTGAAAATTTGGGGGCAAGATTTCCTTCTATGCATAAAATTCTAAGAGAGAAGAGAAAGAAACTGATGCCAAATTTATAAGAATAACCAACGTCTTTCTTATTTTGTCTATCTTCTCACTTAAAAGCAAATCAACTTGGAAACATTATTCGAGGGCTATGGTTGTAGATCATCCATGGGGAGTATCACAAGGGCAGATCTTTGCAACTATGTTGGAAGTCACTTTCCATGAATAGATGAAGAGATTAATAGAGCGGCTTTTAAAGGAATTACGTAAACTCTCTTGATAACTCTTGAATTGAGGTTTTGTGCCTTATCTGGATGGTTGCCTATTTTGGATACATACTTCAGCAAAGGAAGGTTGGATATCCAGGGTGTGCTTTTTGAGAACAGATGATTATCTAAATGGAAACTTAATTATACATAAATAAGTAATTAATAAAATACTAAAAAAGTTGTTTTATTTGAGGGCTTATGTTCATGCTCCTGCTGGCCGTTCCTGAGTTTGGCCCACAGTTTGACTAGGTGACTCATAACTTGAAGATATATTTAGTTACAGAATGAGATTTAAAGGGAGACATTAAGATGTTGGCATTAAATCTCTTGAAATCTTAGGCCAAATTATTCAAGAAACCCAAAATTTTGAGAATTTTTTGAGCTCTCTCCAATCCTATTCAATTTGTTTTTTTGGATTAGTTGATGAATACTTAGAATGCTAGTAAACATAACCATAGCCCTTATACTTAACTGTTGTAGAATTCACAATTTCGTCATGGCCCATATTATGTTCCATATTTTGCGAGAAATTTTTTTGGCTAGTCATGTTTTACTTTAACGGATTACTACAACATTTTAAATTCTGAAGTTTTTCTTCATCCCAAAATCTACAATCTTGGTACTGGGTACCATATCGAAATCTTATCAGTTTGGTACGGTACAGTACACCCCTATACCGACATAGCTTTTTAACCATTTTTCTTAATTTTTATCTCGATATGCCTCAATACAGATTGGTACGCCTCGGTACGGGCCGGTACGCATCTTGGTACATCTTGGTACACCTCGGTACAGATCGGTACACCTCAGTATGGGGCTTGCCGATTTAAAATTAAGTTTCATACCAATTTTTTCCTGGTACGGTATGGTACGCCCTATATTGGATGGTACGGGACAGTACGGTATGGCAAACCATGCTTCAACCACTATTGTTTAGTCATAGTGAAGAGGGATTATGAACTGCAGTTTCTCTATTTCTGCCTTCTGCTTGCTGCTGATTGTAAAGGCTCGTGCTTGGAATTAAAAGATAAAAAACTTTAGGATGCTTTTATTTGATTGATCTGTTATAAAGACAAACTGATAGTTTTTTATACTATGAATGCTACCCCAATGTAGATAATATAAATTCAGATACTTGAGGAGTAAGAAAACAATTATTTTTCAGAGTATGATTTTCAGAGATGTTGTGGTATTATATATTATTCATTGGTCTTGATATGCCTATTAATCACCCTTTTCAATTATCTCAGGATGAGCACACAGAACAATCTGATGAATCTGAAAGACCGGGGGTGATTGTTTCTAATCACGTATCATATGTGGATATTCTCTATCATATGTCATCATGCTTACCAAGTTTTGTTGCAAAGGTAGGTCAATGTCTTGTCTTTGTATCTAAGCAACATCAAACCAGAAATTGTATACATGGTGACATTGTTCTGACATACTCTCCTATTGGTAAAAAAAAATCTTGGATTTTGTTGCTGAAGAGATCAGTGGCTAGGCTTCCTCTCGTTGGTCTCATCAGGTACTTACATATATTGTTTCCTTAGTTGTTTGTGGTAAATTACTATGCTACTGGACCTCGCTTTTGTAACTTCTCCATTTATGTCTATGCACTGTTATTTTAAATTCAATCATTCTTTTTTTTTGAAATTTAAAGAAGAAATTGCAGTAGTCCCGTATAGTTTTGTAGTGATGTTCTGTTAATATATTTTTCAATTCTTTGTTAATTTAGTACATGGTGTGCTATCAAATTTAAAAGTGTCTTACAGTTAGCTGTCAAAATTCCTAAAGTAGTTGTCTCATTGAGAGGCTGGGATGGAGCTAAGATATGTCGATTCTTATTGCTTTTCAACTTTTAATGCAGCATAATTATAAATAGGGGCAGGAGTAGACTTTCTTCTAAGGTGGTCCCGGCAACATGGTTGATATAAAAAAATAGCGTCTGAGCGATGCACCCCATAAAAAAATCCAAATCTGTTCCCTCCTTCCTGCTTGTTTCCTACTTTTGCATGTATATCCTTTTCCATTCCCCCCTTCTTATCCCAATTCCCAAACTGAGGTCACTGTTCCTTTACTTCATATGAACAAATTGTAGTTTTAGAGTGTCTTAGTTTGATCATGTTAAAAGCATGATTGATATTTTAAACACATGGTTAATATTAAGAAAGTTCATAAAGTTTTAATAAACACTATCAGTTAGGAGGGAGCTCATAAAGTTTTATTGAACTGTATCAGTTAGGAGGGACTTGATATGTCTGTCAAGAGATTTAGATAAAATGAATAACTAGAGGGATTTTAAAATTGCTTTTAGATACTAATTAGCAAAGGGATTTGGGTGATGTGCATGCAACTAAAATCTCACGATGCATTAAAATCTGGGAAAGAGGTAAGAAGCACTGCAGGAATTATGGAGGGAAACTAAGCCTGGTGGCTTTAGCAGTTGCAACCCACACTATTGTAACATTGTTGATCCTTGATATATTGTCATGTTCATCTGCATCATGATCCAGAGCATCTTGAGTAAGTGACTTACAGTTTTTGATCCTTCATTTAGTATTAAGTTCCTCTGCATCATGAATCACGACGTCTTAATTAATTGAGTTACAGAAAACAATATCAGATAAACAAAGGGATGTAATCAAATTTCATGGAGGAAAATTAAGCTTGGTGGTGTCATTAGCAATTGTATCTTAAACCTTGCTCGATTTTTGGACCACCTTGTCCTTTCATATTGAGAAGCTGAAGAGCCAAAATAATTGCCCTCCCCCTCTCGGTCTCTTTTAGATAGTAATTTTGACTTTGGCTTGACTTCTATAATTAACCATAACCATAAAACAGTGAACTCTGTTATTAAGTTAGTCTTAACAAATCTGTCCTGTTCATTGTTGTAAGAGCATAAAGTTTGTGAACCTTTTTTTATTAGTTTTCACAAATTTCATCCAGACTTGCTCGGTTCCTGAATCTGACCCTTCCACATCTGAGGCCATCAAGTTTTTTAAGGATTTCTCAGCTCACTGATGCACGATCACTCTACTTTGAGTAGTTCTCTATTGCTTTATAAGTGCAAGTCCTAAAGTACTTAATACTCATCTGTCCTTCCTAAATCTATCACTATGCCATCAAACTGTTCTTACTCTCTTCTTCTTTGCTACACCCATTTTGTGCATGTGCGCTCTACATTGGCTAATGATTAGGCCCAACCATCATCATCTGCCTAACTGTTTGTCACACAAGATCAACTCAGACCAACATGGAACTTTGAAACCACACCCGAAGCACATCTCTGTTTACAGTTTTATCTATATATCTTCCAGTGGATTGAATTTATAATTTTGTGGTTCTCTGTCAAAGGATTCCTATTTATATTAATATTTCTACTAAAATTAAACTCATATAGTTATGCTGATTCTTTTGGACCCTTACCTTCGACAACTTTCTTTCACATTTTATTTTCTCTCATACTATCATCCCATCCACTAATGGTATACATTATTTGCAAATTGCATAAATAATGAGAACTTAAATATCAAAGATTACTTCATTTAAGACAAGCATAAGGCTTCCAATTGGCCCTTCATGCAGTTTTATACTTGGCTGTTCAAACTCCCCTAACCGACCACACTTTTTTTCACAATTGTCATGTTTGATTAATTATTGCTCTAAGCATGCCTTTTCATCTCGGTGCCTTTTCCCACATTTCATCTTGTGCTACTCTATTATATGTTTTTCTTAGAATTTTGTAGTTAATTGCAAAAAATTTAAAACAGATAATAGTGGTGGATCTTGCTTTATGATATTAAATAGATAAGTTGCTGCATGAATACTTCACTCATCAAGTTCTATATTGCTTTTTCTCAAGATATTCTCAATCCTGTAGATGTTCTTACTAAGCAAATTGATCTGCACGATTTTAATAACAATTTATGCACCTATCCCATAGTCAATTCCTTCCATCTATTTAAATTGTAGCTGCTGCTATAACATAGCTGACCAATGTTAGATGGCTTCCAAGCTCCTTGCCTGATGATGTCATATAAATATCATTTTGTTGTTTTAATTTGTAACAGCCTCCTAGTAATGAGTTTGAGCCTTTCAAGAAGTTAGGGTGGCCTTTGCTAGCAACTCATCATTCATACTTATTCCTATTTGTGGTTGATACATGTATGAGTTAGCGGTAATTGAGGCCCTGCCCCCTGGATTGATTGCCGTTTTACATTTAATCCCCATGGAATGAAATTTTTTTACACCTGGTCCTTGATCTTGATGGCTATGTGCCTGCAAAACAGGGATTAACTGTATGGAGAAACAAGCGTCACTCTGTACAAAACACAAGCCTTATGACCTTAACTGCATACAGAGATTAAATGTAAGGTATAGTCAAACAAAGGACTGAGTGCAGTTACCCTATGAACTAAGTCTTTTTCCTTTACACCTTACATTTTACTCATTATATTTCTTAATGTCATTTTTCCCTATGACGAAACATAAATATTGTCAGTTTGTCACTCCTTTTACTTTTCCATTTAGCTTCTATTATTACTAGTCATATAATGTTCTCAAACTGTGAATGATCATACATTGACCTGTAAATCTGATACCGTATAAATAGGGTAAGGCCTGTTGGTTTAGGTTCAAAGCATTCCTGTTGATAATTGTGGAAACTATTTCTTAAACTTGCTATTTCCATATGCAAACCTACATAGATAACTTCATGTCACTGTAGTTTTCTTGCCGATGTCATATTCTCAGATCCTATGAGTTGCCAAGATTTCCCTTGCACAGAAGTTAAAAAATCCTATGCCCTTTACCATATTACCTTGCAAATTTTTATTATGTTTCCTCCTATCATGTATTGTGTTAAAGATATTATATTTCTATCAATTTACTAAAACTTATGCGTTATCTTTCTTAGAAGGATGCATCCTCATATTGTTGTTTCGCACCATAATATGCACATTTCATGCTGTATATTTTAGTTCATAAGTGAAACTTAAATATGCAAAATAGAAATAATGGCTTTATTTTTTGCTTTTATTTGCAGCAAGTGCCTTGGTTGTGTCTATGTTCAACGAGAGTCTAAATCTTCCGAGTTTAAGGGTGTTTCAGGTACGTTAGCATTCAGAAATCTTAATCATTTGTACATGCATTTCTCTGTTGCAATTTATATTTTTATATATTCAACATAAGCCATTATATTCAATGTGTTACTTTTGCTGCTCAACTGTTGAGCATGCAAAGTGATTTGTTTTCTTGGCAATTTGGGTATTGATTGGGTTACATCTTTGTAACAATATATGCACCATTGAAATTTAAAAAAATGGTTTTTGTTCTTGTGAACTGTTACCAAACCTAATCTGCTGTATGATGCTCATCAAGCTAGATTCACTGTTAAATCTATGAACATCTCTAGTTCAACCTTAAGAGTACCGTTTAAAGAATAACCATCTGTAACCCACTAAAAGATACCTGAATATGATGTGGCCTCACCAATATGTGCTTGATGGGTTGGGCTAGTTTCTGAGGCTAGCACAAGCCTGTTATGGGCCTAACTTTAGAGGGCATTGGCTGGTTTTGTTTCAAAATTTTGCATTTTAAACGGGCATAAACAAGCCAAATCTATTCATGCCCACTCTTGGTGGTATTATCATCATTGTGATTTTTCTAACAATTGTATATTTGGCTAAGAAACTGTCTAGTGGTATTATCAACATTGTTTTATATTTTTCCAATTGTATGTTCGCCTAAAACACTGTTAGAATGAACACAAATCTTTGTCCTCCACCATGTCCATCATACACAAAGGTACCACATGACCAACCTTTATAGAAAATAAAACACATGAAAATATAAGAAGATGATATTACAGACATGTGCAGGACTTTTCACATTGTGATAGAACCACTAACTGTCCATGGAGATGCAGAAATTGGATAGCGATTAAGAATGCATGAGAGCCTAGGGCCTGTATAAAATCATGTTCTTGCAAGTGATCAATTTTTTCAACTAAGTAACACTAAAAGAATTTTTTTGTCAAATAAGCTAAGAAACATTACCAACAAATTGTAGAGACTTTAGGTCCTCAAGTTAATAAATAAGAAGTTTGAAGCAAGCATACGTCTGTTCATCTAATTAACTGTTGGAGTTTTAAAATGCATGGAATATGAAACTGACAATATCCTATATATAGTTGTAAGAGAAGAAATTGATTCTGATCTTTATTAGGTAATGGTTGTATATGCACTGATTTTATACTTTCCTGGTAGTCTTACCAGCACAATACTCGTGAGTTGCATCAGCCTTATAGTATGTGGTATATTTGCATCTGAATTTAATTTCAACTATATGCAGGTCTTCTGACAGAAAGAATTAAAAAGGCCCATCAAAACAAACTTTACCCTATGATGTTGCTCTTTCCAGGTCAACATGTGCCATCATTTCTTTATGATTTTCTTCTTTCACTGTTGTATACTGCTTAACTGATTGTGGTTATCTTCCTGTTTGATGTCCACACACATAAACAGTTTTTTAAGTTCAGTATATTAAGTCAATGAATTCTGATTTTTTGATTAAAAATTATATAATAAATCTTATTCAGTATTTGGTAGTCCAAGCCTCTTTCTTTTTTATTTCTGAGGTTTCTGTTTGAGTATGAGATGCATAAATCTTTTGAGAGAAAATTCTTAGAGTGCCCAAATTATGATTATTGCTATACCAATACGATGCGGGATCACATGCCAATTTTTTGAAAGCACATTTTGGAATTATTTGAGAGTTGGAAGGTAGGATATATACATGTAAAGAAACTTGCTAGTGGGATGCCTAGGTTAAAAGGTAGTGAGGTGGGAAAAAGGTCCAAAAAAACCAATGCATAAAATAACTATGGAAATCTAACTGAGCAAAGAAAAAAACAAAAATGTTTACATGAGTTAACTGCTTATGATGGTCCATACTAGTTACACTTTATGAAAGGCTACAAGGATATTTAATTTTAGTAGAATTAGGTGAGATTTATAGTTCTCCATTGCCTTAGGTGCTCCAAGAAAAGAGACAACGAGTTATTTGCCTTGCCAAGGGATGGTAAGTATGTGGATATTGACTTATTTGGTAATCTAGTAGAAACCAAAATGACATTTTTGAGGATGTGACAATGTTTTTTTTTTTCTGTAACAAGACTTATATCAAGAATGAGGTCATGACTACTCATGAATGGTGCCTTGAGAGAAGTCTATGATTTAAATTGATACTTACGTGTGCTGTAAAAATTGGAAGAGTCTGATGGCTTTATGGAACCTGATAGGAATTATAACAGTTGTCGTTTATTACTGTGACAGGCATCAGATTCTAGATGCATATAAAATTGCCAAACAATTTGGATGAAACATCAATGGAGCTAATCAATAAAGAAAACCACCTGGAGAACCTAACAATGAGTCCATTTGTTGAAGTAATTAACTCAAAAAAGGATAGAAGACATCAGCTCTTTTCTTGAGGAAAGGCCTATAACTTTGCCAACCTATTGCCTACATAATTTGATGAAATGGATGAAGGTATATTGTCTATTAAAAAAAAAAAGAAGCCTTAGGCTTGCACCAGCTTGTCACACAACCGTGGGGAACTGTTCTGCATCCAGGTATGTAGATGGGAATGATCTAAACAGTATGAAGGTTTAGGCCACTTATTCAAGCATTCATGTAATTTAGTGATTAAATGATCAAATTTATAAGTAGTCTTGTACGAACATATCCATTACATATAGGTAATCCCATGTGCAATACTCAACTGGTTATAATTCTATCCTCTTATCTCCTTTTGGCTTCGTTTCAATCTGCTGCTTCTCTTTTTCCATGCTCTAACTGGCCTTTTTTGCCAACTTCAGAAGGTACAACCACAAATGGAGATTACCTTCTTCCATTCAAGACTGGTGCCTTTTTAGCTAAAGAACCAGTGCTTCCAGTGATTTTAAAATATCCTTACAATAGATTCAGTCCAGCATGGGATACCATATCAGGGGTGAGAAATCTCTGAGCTTTTTATTAGCTTTGATAAATCCAGAATTTGTTTTTTGTTCCCTAGTTAGTAATACTCAACTAATATATAATTGAGGTTTTTCTTTGTTTTATTATAAAGCAATTTTGTGTAATTACTGATAATACATTTTTGTTTCCTTGTTGACTTAATGGGCTAAACCAGTACAGCAAACCTTATTGACTTAATGCCTTTGTAGATTACTTGGTTTGATTAGTAAATTTTTAAGACTTCATTTGGATGACAGTGGATTTAAATCATTTTATAATGTCTTAAGCATATGCTTTTAAAGTATAGATGAAGATAAATGACACATTAGATTATGCATGAGCAATGTCATGAAGCCTTCTAGTTGGGTGTTGCACTCCTTTGATATTTTGTCCCAGGACCACTTTGCTCCCAACTCTGAGTCTTCTAATTGTGATCACTGGTTGTTTCGTACATATTTCATCTAATTGTGAATTTTGTTGCTTTCTATTTTTTTGGACCATCTGTATATTTGAAATCATGTGCAATGCATGGTAAATTTCTTGTGATGCAATATAATATTTTCTATAGATGTTTTAGGTTTTCCCTCTTCCCAACATATTTCAGGACCATCACTTCCCCGTGCTCATACTTGAATCTGTTGCCAATTCCTTTCTCGCTTTATGTTTCATATTTGAAGTATATTGTTAGGCTTGTCTATGTACTGAACTGTTGATCATTTCATGATAGAAATCAGCAAGCTGACATTCCATGCCAACACCTGGCAGATTGACATAAAAGATATCATGTGCAAAAATAACTTCTATCTTAAAGGTATCCATCCTATAGAAAACTGGAATTTAGTTGGTCCAACTGATTAATAATCGATGCATGCATTCATACATGTCTACATTGACCCATTTACAAGATACAGACGTCCAACCATGCAGGTTTTTTTAAATGTTCCCAACTCTATTTCTTTTGGGAACCTGGACAAACGTGGCACCCTTGTCACATGTCTGATTACAGTGGCTTCTCTAGCAATTACAAGTAACTGCATATGGAGAGATCAGTCCCGTCAACAGTGAACCCTCACTGATGATCAAGTTTTCTTTTATTTAGAAGGTTATTTGTTTAATTTTATTTTGTTTAGAAGGAGGCCTCAGATTCAAATATCATTACTGGATTGCTGGACTAATGTTAACTTCTTCATAAATTACTGATAAGCTATTTTGCGGTATAGGTTTAAAGTTGTTGGGCCAAGCCACTTTAAATGAAATAAAGGAATGGTAAGCTTACACAGCTAAGAAGGAAGAGACAGCAGATTGGTGGTCAAACAATATTGACTGATGCAAAAGCTTTGTACACCCTGCTTTGTTCCTTCATCAATTCTTTATTCTCGGGCATTCAATTAACTCTTACCAGAATAGGTTGAATGACAAGTTCTCTGATCTAATAGACCAATCGGTCAATATCTTATAGCCAGCTAGTTTTTTGAGTCAAGGGGAATGGTTCTCTCAGCTTTATTCAAAGAGAGTAGGAATTGACATGCTAATAAATTTTGTGATGAAGAGGTGCTTCATTTCTTTTTTGTTATACTATGCATGAATTTGCTGCACCATCCTTCCCTATGAGAAGCAATATTGAACAGATACATGAGTATGATCTCATGATACTTGACTTTATGTTCTTAATTCTTCTTGTGCTCTCCTATGATAAGTCTTTATCAAAAGGTAAATTATTCACTTTTTTGGATAGACTGATAACAAACTGCATTTACTTTGCCAAACTGCTTCCTTCATTCACCTCCACCCCACGCTGTCTCTCCCACTGTAATTAGTTTGCCATTTGTAGTTACTTGACCTTATGTTCTTAATTCTTCTTGTTCTCTCCTATGATGTCTTTATCAAAAGGTGAATTATTCACGTTTTTGGATAAAACTGATAATAAACTGTAATTACTTTGCCAAACTGTAATTACTTCTGCACATCCAGCCCATGTTGTCTCCGCCACTCTCCTTGTGCTGTCTCTTACATTTGTTTTATCTGAGCTGCAACTTTTGAAGAAAATTTTCTTGTGTTAAACGTTCTAAGACACTAGTAAATTCGTTTTCATTTAACATTCTAAAAGTTTGCAGGTACGCCATGTGTTTTTGCTTCTTTGTCAATTTGTTAATTATATCGAGGTGATCCAGTTGCCTGTATATTATCCTTCTGAGCAAGAAAAGGAAGACCCTAAACTTTATGCTAGTAATGTTCGGAAGTTAATGGCTACTGAGGTATGCATGCATTTGATTCTTTCCTTTTTCCTTTTTCACTACAAATGTGGATTTCTGCTGTTATCAAGTATGTATATAGGTCATAATTAAGCTCCGGTCTTCCCCAAATGACATTTCAAACATAGGGCTGCATTTGGGCTGGGTTAGGTTTGGAATTTGCATGATCTTGACTTCATTTTATCATTAGTCTCTAACAGCACATACCTGAGAAATTACTAATGGGAATACTTGGGGTCAGGACTTGAATGCACTTCTTACACCAATTGGGTACTTTTAGCATGCATAGATCTTGCCACAAGCATTGAGTCTAGATATGGAGGCCAGGTCATTCTACCTAGCATGATTCTGTTAAACTGTGCTAGCAGTAATATTGATTGTTAGCAGGGAGTAGTGCTAGCGCTGTTGAGTCATTGTTGATTGGTAATGAGGGAGCAATGTCCAGACAGCAGAAAAAAAAAAGAATGGCAGAGAGTTCAAAAACTGAGAAAGTGAGGAAATAAACATTCGGAGTAATAGGGTATTTGGATATTTAGGTGTGGTGAAGTGGCTCCAAGCCTTATTCTTGTTCATATATTAGATTAAGAATGGATTGCTTTTCAGAAACTTGAATGAGGTTTCCAAATATCATGGTTGTACATGGGCGCACAGAGTGTTAATCTAGCCTTGGTCAGGTCTACTGAATTTCAAGTTTGTTACGGACCAGTGACTATCCTTAGAATGCTCATACAATACCAAAACATGGTATTATTAGTTTGAATCTTCTATATAGATTATTTCTCCACAAATGTGTAACAGTAATTACACAATATCTAATTTCAAGATCTTATATTTCAAAGTTTATCAAGTTGCACTTAATGTTGTTTACCTATTGCAAAAAAAATCTCATTTCAGAGGATTGGTGATTCACCTGCAGACATTCAATGGATTAAAGGATGGGAATATAGTACTTTATTCCCAAGCCTCGTAAAAGGAAAAACCATGCCCAATCTAAAATTATATAAAAACCTGAAAACATGGATTAAAGGGGACAAAATATAAAAAGTAATCAATGAAATGATAAGATATGGCAAAAGAGATTGATGTCCTCTAGATGAAGAGCAACTAACGATTTCATGAAAAGATTCAATAAACAAACTAAAAATCATCGGTGGACATTCATGATTAAAAGTTCGAAGCACTTCTTATACTCTTACAACCTTCAACTGAACTTGAGCTATAATCCAATTCTTCCTTCCCTAAAGGGGAAAAAGGGAACTTATTCTTGCAAGAACATATTTTTTTCCCTTATAGTGCTTGACAATATCCTTGGAAACTCTATGAGGGAAAATACTAGATGAAGAATCCAAAAGGTACTATAAGAAGTGGCAATTGGTCAGGTTGGGTCAGGTCAACCTCAATCATCAAGACCAACAATCCAACACAGCCATTGTTTAATCTTGCCTGACCAGAACCTGAACCTGACCTTAGTAAGGATTAGCAAGAAATGAGGGAAGATGGGAGAATGGAGGGGAGAAGGCAGGCGAGTGATGGTAGGCTTAGCAGGACTACAAGCACTGGCTACAACAGGAGACAGATGACTATGATGTGGTGTTTCCATGATGAGGCAATGATGATAGCAAGCATCATCAAGGGTCAATGGGAAAAGAGTAACTGAGAAGTGGACTGGGGAGGAGTAGGAGAATAAAAGGAGAGGAGGTTAAGGGTGACAATGAGAGGCAAAAGAAAGGAGAGAGAGAGAAAAGGGAGAGTAGGGGAGCAGATGGATTGGGGGAGGCTGAGAAAGAAGGTAAGGGAGAGGGGGAAATAAGGGTAAGGATTAGTATTTTTCTAAGATTAATATTATTAATTGTATAATCATATTTGCATCACTACCAAATAAGTTGGATTGATATAGGAAACAGAAAAGAATAGAACAAACGTACAAAAAGAATTGCCTATGTCGAGATAGACAAACTTGACAGGTAGAACAATTGGAACACATTTAGGTTGAATCCAATTAGGCGGATGGATGTGGGTCAAAGTTCTTGGTCCTAGTTCTTTCCCTGGAAAATTTGTTGAAAAGATGAGTCAAAAAGGTGTTATTCTGTCATTTCCTGTTAGCTGTACTTACTGTCTAAACCGTGTTCTTTTAGGTTTTCAGAGGAGTGAAGGTTTTCTTTTATTATATAAGAAATTTGCATCTTCCTATGCATTATCCTGATGAGCAAAAGGACTCGGTAAATATTCCCAAATGATAATAAAGAAAAGGTATCCTGAGTCCTTGTATTTAAAAGATCAACATGATTGTTTATCACTAATATCTTCTCATCCTTGAGATTTCTACCCTTGATCAAAATTTGACTATTAGGCCCAATCAAGAACGATCTTCATTTTCCATAGGCTAGTTAGTAAAGATTGTGCTAGATAAACACTGCAAAGTAATGCCTATGGATTTGTAAAAGCCTAGAGGCTACATATATAGTATCTGTATAATAATAGAGTTTAATACTATTGGCATCATATTAAATTAAGGCCTGTTTGGAAAATTCAATAGGATTGGGCTGGATTTCCTACAGAAATCAAGCCTGTTAGTCTGCCTAGCCCATATCTTCTAAATGCCCATCCTAATCTCTGCCTAAATCCTATTTGTGGGCTTGTTAGCCTTCAGGAAGAAGAAAAAGGTCCCCATGGGTCCTTTTTTCCCCGCCCACATGATTTGGGCTGGGGTGGTATTGGATTAATATTGGCCTACTCAAATAGATTGCTCACTTTATGAATCCGTTGGGCAATTCAGCCCAATCCTGCTGGATTTTCCAAATTGGCCCTTGGTAATTGATTTGTCTTTGCTCAGGAAAAAGTAATTGGTTTGTTATTCATATTGTTGATTAATTATTTTTTTTTGATTTTAGTGGTATAAATGTTATAGTTTAATAAGTTTTTGTTTCTGATTTCTTTTTCTAATGGTAAAC
>JAOXJJ010000010.1:0-16845 GCA_025769935.1 Phoenix roebelenii
GCCTAGCTACAATAGCCTAGTTACACATACTAATTAGAAACTTGATAACCTCCTAGATGTGGTTCTTTCTCATGAGTGAAATCATTAATACAGAACATTTTTAAAGATTAATTTCGCCCCCCCTCGAAACTAACTCTCTCAAGAAGTAGATCTTTATAAAATGGCTTCAATTTGCACTCCTACTCTAGGTCCACTTCAAAGCTTACCATCCGAAGGTGTGCTCCTCTTCAGCCAGGAACTAGAAGCTATGTACTGGCTGCAAATATTATGCCAAGAATCAGAAAAAACTGGTAAAGCCAGACCAAAGACTATTTAAAGCTTCCAAGGAGAGATTTACCTTTCTGTGTGGATGTCCAAGCAAACCATGTCAGCTTGGAAAATGGAAAGAAACTTGAGCTTATATAGAGAGAGCAGCATTGGAGTTGGATTTTTATGGGTCGCAGCATCATTTCTGTACATAATGGTACCTTAGTGCTCGAGTTTATTCTCCAACAGTAGTCAATAGTTCTTCTACCCCCCCCAAAAAAAGATAAATAGTTCTTGAGCTTAGCATGGGTGACGATCTGCTCACTGAAGTGAAAATAAGCCAACTCTCATCAGATTTTTTTTCTTCCTTTATATCTTCTTCTGGCCTCTTTGCTGTGCCAACTGTAGTACTTGCTCTCGCCATTAGATGTTTCCTTTTTTTCTTTTCTTTGAGGTTTCCAATGATCTTTGGGTGGGTGAGGTTTATTTACAACAAGCAAGCGCATCATGTTACTATCTTTTTCATTTTAGATATTTTTAGCAATTCATTTTAGGTCATCTTAGTATCTTGGACCTCTCACACAACCAAGAATTGCTGACCCAGTGAGTTTGACTGGTAACATGCAATTGAGTAGCAAGTGACGGTGGAGGTGATCTGACCAGATACGAAAGTTGAGGTTAGTGAGAAAGGGTGGTATCACATTCTATGCTCATCAGCGAGTTATTCTTATTCTCATTCAGAGATTAATATGAACCTTCTATGAAGAATAATTCGTAATGTGCCCATTAAAAGCAGAACTTCATAATGGCTGACATATGCTATCTATTGCTGATTTCGAAATATGCCCACTAATAGCCTTATCTGTAACAAGAAGAAAGGCAAATTATGTCTGCTCGATTGGTCCATGAGAAGAATTTTCTCATTGAAATATTTTTTTAGAAAAGTTGAAGCCTGGATATATAATTTCTAAAAAAATAATTTTTGCATACTTAGTTTATGATGGAAAAGCGGCACATTCCAAAGTTGCTTATATTTGGTACAATATCTACTTTTTCTGGAAAAGTAACGTAAATTATTCATTATGTCCTTAGTAAAAAGAAAAAGAATTTATCCCATTCTATTTAAAAGCTTAAGAGTACATTTAAAAAAAATTATCCCATTCTATTTAAAAGCTTAAGAGACATTTAAAAAATTCAACCTAATTTTCAGTCGTTGGGAATTGAACTTTTTCACATCTTATATGGATTTTTTGTTCCATAAGATGTGGGAATCTTATTTTCATAGAAATGCTACTTTTCTATCTCTCTCTTTTGAATGCTACTTTCTCGTTGAAAACTCCAACTAAACATGAGGCCTTTCTCTATTTTTTTTTGTTAATTGCAGTTTTTCTTCTTCTCTTTCTACGAACCAAACAAGTCCTAAGATATTCCAATAGTTGGTGAATTCAGGTGAAGTCAATGCATGCTTTCATTGTTGTTCAAGGCCAGATATAGAAGTGGCAAAAGGAGAGTGCCTTTTCTGGGTGAAATTTCCAAAATAATTACATCAAAAAAAATTTTATGTCCATGAATCATGGGATACAATTAACTCACTTCAGGAAGGAACCGTACATGCGGCAATCGAACATGAATATTGTCGCATCAGCAGATCCCGGAGGGTGAAAGACGTCGAATGCCTGTATGGCGAACCGCACATGCATGTAAGATAATGGATAATATCAAAGCGATAACAAATTCTTAAAATTTATTTAATCATTAATTTGTTGAAATGGCTCTTACAAAAGTTTCAAAGTAACATATGCTAACATAAATCAAATAATCTAACTAATCTAATTAAAATGCCAATAATTGAAAAAAAATCTTTGGAATCTAGTGCACTCTCCAGTCTCGGGCGATCATTCTTTTGGATCTAAAAACAGAGAAAATATGATAATGAGCTATACTAGTCCAATAAACAACATAATACTTCATAGTGGAGTCAAAGCATGCTAGATATTTAATTAAAACACAAAAATAATAGCTGAAAAATAAATCACAAATAAACATATTTTTTAAAAAAATTATTAAATATTTTCGTAAAAACTGAAATAGGGTCCCAACATCAATAGGCTATAGCCACGTAATCTAGCAGCATGGGTTACATAAAATACCAAATCTACTGCTATTAACCACCGGTGGCAACAATGCCTAAATACCACTATTTTAATCACTAGTGGTGCCGTGTCGAAACTAATTTCTTATAAATTACAAATCGACAGGGCCAAAATAGAATTTTCATAATTTTCCCAATCACATTTTTCAGATTTTATAACATATAATATAATTTTAAAATGATTATTAACATACCCGACCTGTTTAACTAAGTACAAAACATATATCAGAATTTAATCCACTAATAATTACTTTACCAAATAATTTGAAAAATATACTTTGAAGCATTATATTACTTAGCTCCTTTTGCTTTAAATTCCACACCAGGCAAACGTGTCAGATACATCTTTTTGAGCTCACATCATTACATATACCCAGTTCTAGTCCTACTCCATTAATCGTTGTTGTATCCTCAAGTCTCTGGCATTCTTGTTCGGGTCATGCTTCTCTGTCTTACGTTCAGTTTTTGGCTTCAGGTAATCATTTAGAAAAAAATAACTTTTAACCTTTTGATTGTGTCTCTTGTCAATTAGGAAAATAAAATACTTTATCCTTTAATAAAAGTGTTGCTTTCTCCACTGTATCTTTTGATTTGATACACTCTGATATTTGGAGACCTGCTCTTATTACAAATAAGGGAGGATCATGATATTTTGTGATATTTATTGATGACTACTCACAGTATAGATAGCTCTATCTTTTATGTGATCGTTGTGAGTTGTTTGACGTATTTTGTGATTTTCAATAGATGATCAAAACCCAATTTGGACGGCTTAGAAAAATTTTTTGTAGTGATCACATAATGGAATATACCTCTACCTCATTCATGGAAGTGCTTAAACAAGATAGAATTGTATCTCATCGTTCTTGCCCTAACATCTCTAAGCAAAATGGTCATGCCAAACGAAAGCATTGACACATCTTGGACACTATCAGGTTCCTCCTTCTTTCTGCTACATTACCTGAGTCTTTTTGGGGAGAGACTGCTCTTACAACAGTCTATACCATCAATTGGATAACTTCTCTCATAATCTGAAATAAGTCATCATATGAAGTTCTTTATGAGAAAGTTCATGATTACTCTTTTTAAAAGTTTTTGGTTTTGCCTGTTTTGTCTGTTTTGTCCTGCTTCCTTCACATGACCATACTAAACTTGGACCATGTTCACGTCTTTGCTGTTTCCTTGGTTATGGTATCGAACATAAAGGTTATTGTTATTATGATCCTATAGCCAAACGACTTTGTATATTCCGATATGCCTAATTTTGAAAACACAAAATGTTTACAAGCATATCTCCGCTCTTCACAGGTCCTCCTCAATATTCCCCCATCTTTAATAACCCCATTGTTGATCTCTTCCCAGATTCTTCTTTTAGTGCAGGAGATGGGAGCTCATCAAGTAACTTTTCAATGTCCGACTCTACTAGGTCTGGATCATCCACTAATCCAATCATCACAACCAGATTATCCGAGCTTCTTCTTAATACTGACCTCCACTACTCTACTAGGGTAAGATTCACCCTAGCTATCTCATCTTAGTGATTACCACTATTTTTATTCTCTTGCTACTCTCTATGAGGCTCGCAATTATTGCAAGGCCAGTTCTAATCCTCTTTGGCAGAAGACTATGTCTGATGAACTCCAAGCACTTCACGATACTCATACATGGGATCTGACTGATTTGCCCTTTGAAAAGACTGCAGTAGGATTCAAGTGAGTGTATAAGATCAAGACTCGTGCTAATGGTTCAGTAGAATGCTACAAAGCTCGTCTTGTGGCTCAAAGATTCACACAGGAGTATGGTATTAACTATAATAAGACTTTTGCTATAATAGCACGTCTTACCACTTTTTGTTCCTTATTTGTAGTTGCAGCCGTCAAGCGATGTAAGATGCATCAGATAAATATTAAGAATGCTTTTCTCAATAGCAATTTAGCTGAGGAAGTGTATCTACAGCCTTTTCCAATTTTTTTTCATCCGTCTGAAAAGATTTGTCGTCTTTAAATGGCGCTTTATGGCCTTAAGCAATCTCCTCGAGCTTGGTTTTTCAAGTTCAGCTCAGTCCTCACTCAGCAAGGTTTTACTCCTAATGCATATGATTCTGCATTGTTTCTTCGCCGATCCGAGGCTGGTGTTGTTCTTCTCTTGCTATATATGGATGATATGATTATTACTAAAGATGACGTCTTAGGGATTCATGCACTTCAGCAGTTTCTTAGACGGCAGTTTGAGATGAAAAATTTAGGATCCCTTAGCTACTTTCTTGATCTTGAGGTGACATTCAGCTCAGATGGCTACTATCTTTCCCAAGCTAAGTATGCTTCTGAGTTGATGTCTCAAGCTGGGTTGACAAATAGCAAGATTGTGGATAGTCTTTTAGAAATGAATGTTAAGTTTCTTCCTACTGATGGTGAACCATTAACCAATGCAACTTTGTATCGACAGTTGGTTCGTAGTCTCATCTATCTGACCATTACACGCCCTGATATTTCTTATGCAGTCATCCTGGTTAGTCAGTTTATGCATGCACCACGCTTTACACACTATATAGCAGTTCTACGTATCCTCCAGTACGTTAAGGGTATCTTATTCCACGGCCTTTATTTTCAGCCCACTCTACTTTGGATATTCAGGCCTATTCTAATGCTGATTGTGTTGGAGACCTTACAGATCGTCTCTCTACCATTGGCTATTGTTTCTTGCTTGATTATTTTCTCATCTCTTGGAAAAACAAGAAGCAGACGGTTGTCTCTTGCTGTAGTACAGAGGCCGAGTATTGTGCACTGGCAGATACTACCTCTGAGTTTTCATGGCTTCGATGGCTACTGCATGACATGGATGTTCCTTTGACTAGCCGCTCCTCTCTTCATTGTGATAATATGAGTGCCATGCAGATTACTCATAATGACTTGTTTCATGAGCAAATAAAGTATATTGAGATAGATTGTCATTTCATTCGACATCATATCAAGCAAGGCACTCTTTAGTTGATACATGTTGCTTCTGCGGATCAGCTTGCTGATATTTTTTCGAAGGTCCATCTACCGAGGCGTCATCGTGATTTGGTTAGCAAACTTGAGTTGGAATCTTCGATAGCATCTTAAGTTTGAGAGAGGATGTTAGCTGTATATGAGTTGCATTATTAGTTATATAAGAGCTGTATTGATTGCTGTATATGTTGTATATATGA
Organism: Phoenix roebelenii; assembly: GCA_025769935.1. Taxonomy (NCBI): domain Eukaryota; kingdom Viridiplantae; phylum Streptophyta; class Magnoliopsida; order Arecales; family Arecaceae; genus Phoenix; species Phoenix roebelenii. The sequence continues at coordinate 5,589 of JAOXJJ010000010.1, forward strand.
GCTAGATATGAGCTCTACATAGCCACCTTCAACTATAAAAGATGGGCTATAGCACTGTATGAAGTATGAAATAAAGAACTTAGTCTTCTCTCCTCACGTCTGCTGCTCCTCTCCCTCTACGTCTGTCTCCTCTTCCTCTACATCCACGGCACCGAACGAGTGGAGCGTGAGAAAGAAACTCGTTCGGGCTTTGGCGCGAGATAGTATCTAGCCATGGATTTGATATATATGCCAATCGCATGAAGATAGCGGCTATCGGAACCCCCATGGAAACCCCGGAACCTAACACCAGAAGGAATATTGAAACGAAATGGTGTCCCCTCCTCGATGCCGAACGGTCCATACGTGGCTCCATTGGTGCCAAAAGCGAGGGATCTTACGATGCCTGCATTGTTTCCTCTCAGGGGCCCGTAGTATCCCCCCACCATGGTCAGAGTCTCCCAGGACTCTAGATCAACCTGCACAGCAATGTAAGATGGTGCAAGCATGTCCGTTTAAACAAATGTGAAAGGTGCCAAAAACTTGCTTCGGGTGCTTACACCATCGAATTTTTCTCCATATCCTCCATGCCTGGGAGCAAGAACTAATCTCCCTGATCCGTCAGTATATGACACTTGGATGGAGTTGATGGCATCTCCATGCGAAATTAGAATCTGCCTGAGCCTACCATGGTACACCTCATCCCACTTCTCAACTCCAAGCGAAAGATTCCCTCGGGCACCGAGCTTGATTAGAATCTCATTGTTGGGAACGGATGTATTTATAATAGACTGGGATAATAAATCCAAAATTATCAAAAAAGAAAAAAGAATTTCATTGTTTATGGAAAACAATAATATCATATCGACTTGCAAGAAAATCTAGGATTTCAGAATAGAAAGCAAAAAAAAACAGGTTTGGCCTGGAGGACTGTTAAGAGGAAACCATTATTCCCTCGGGCCTAGCTACAATAGCCTAGTTGCACATACTAATTGGAAACTTGATAACCTCCTAGATGTGGTTCTTTCTCATGAGTGAAATCATTAATACAGAACATTTTTAAAGATTAATTTCGCCCCTCCTCGAAACTAACTCTCTCAAGAAGTAGACCTTTATAAAATGGCTTCAATTTGCACTCCTACTCTAGGTTCACTTTAAAGCTTACCATCCGAAGGTGTGCTCCTTTTCAGCCAGGAACTAGAAGCTATACTGGCTGCAAATATTAGGCCAAGAATCAGAAAAAACTGGTAAAGCCAGACTAAAGACTATTTAAAGCTTCCAAGGAGAGACTTACCTTTTTATGTGGATGTCCAAGCAATCCATGTTAGTTTGGAAAATGGAAAGAAACTTGAGCTTATATAGAGAGAGCAGCATATTGGAGTTGGATATTTTATGGGTCGCAGCATCATTTCTGTACATAATGGTACCTTAGTGCTCGAGTTTATTCTCCAACAGTGGTAAATAGTTCTTCTTCTTCCAAAATAAAAAAGATAAATAGTTCTTGAGCTTAACATGTGTGACGATCTGCTCACTGAAGTGAAAATAAGCCAACTCTCATCAGATCTTTTTTCTTCCTTTATATCTTCTTCTGGCTGGCCTCTTTGCTGAGCTCAACTGTAGTACTTGCTGTCGTCATTAGATGTTTCCTCCTCTTCTTTTCTTTGAGGTTTTCAATGATCTTTGGGTGGGTGAGGTTTATTTGCAACAAGCAAGCGCATCATGTTACTATCTTTTCATTTTAGATATTTTTAGCAATTCATTTCCGGTCATCTTGGTGTCTTGGATCTCTCACACAACAAAGAAATGCTGACCCAGTGAGATCAAGTTTGGCCGATTGAGTAGCAAGTGACTGTGGAGGTGATCTGACCAGATAAGAAAGTTGTAGTTAGTGAGAAAGGGTGGCATCACATTCTATGCTCCGTGAATTATTCTTATTCTCATTCAGAAATTAATATGAGCCTTCCATGAAGAATAATTCGAAATGTGCCCATTAAAAGCAGAACTTCGTAATGGCTGATAAATGCTATCTGTTGTTGATTTCGAAATATGCCCACTAATAGCATTTTTGCATATTTAGTTGACAATGAAAAAGCAGCACATTTCAAAGTTACTTATATTTAGTACTGCATCTTCTTTTTTAAAAAAGTTACATATCCCATTCTATTTAAAAGCTTAAGAGTACATTTTTAAAAAAAATATCCTGATTTTCAGTCATTGAGAGTTGAAACTTTTCACATCTTACATGGGCTTTTTGTTCCATAAAATGTAGAAATTTTATTTCCATGGAAATGCTACTTTGTGTTGCCATGTCTCGTACCCCATTTGTTCACTGATTATGAGATAAGATTCTACCTGGATTTTAGTGATACATGTTATGCTGTATAGTTTATTGCATCTTGCTGCTCTCAGCGTCACAGATTTCTGACTGCCTAATTCTACAGAATTCTGCTGCTCCTGCAGAAATTGCTTAAAATTTTTAGGGGATAGTTATGGAGAGTGATGCCTGTCTGATTACTTCTTAGCTGAAATTAATACTGCTTTGTTAGTTTTGCGGATGAACATTATTGAGTTTTGTTCTTGAGGTCTTCTAATCAAGTTTTTCCTCCCTCCAGATTGTTCATGATGCAAAAGAACATTAAGTGTATTTTAGCTACATCCAAAGTGAGTGTATTTTATCGAATTCATAATAAAAATATGCGATCATAGAAAGCCTCTTAAATGTTTCATCTTTTTGACAAGGCCCACTGACAAATGACAACCTTCGACGAGGACTAGACCAAAAATTTCCCCTCCCCCCTCTGCAAACAAAAGCATGTTAAGAAGAGGCGAAGAGACAACCATGAGGTGGTAATGGCGGCATTGAAAGGATTCGGGACATGAGCGTCAAGAATCCGAGGGAACTGGCCGCCCATCATCGGTTGCCCGCTCATGGGTCGAAGAGGGAACTCGTGGAATTGCAGAAGGATTCTGAAGACATTCTTGAAGGTTTGAAGGATTAATCTTGTTTTCTTTTGATGCCCAAAATTATACCTTTCCCAAATATAATTGGGAAGAGGCGTTCAATTTATGCTACTCATGAAAAGAAATCTAGGAAAGCAAGAAGGAGAAGCTGATCATGGATACAAAGAAGCGTGGGGAACATTGGATCTGTACCTTCCGAATCGTATAAAGTTGAACTACCATGTTTTGCATCAAGTAAATGTATTATTTTGTTTGTTATTCTGTTGCAACTCTTAGGTTAATTGGGTGGAAGTTGTTTTCTTTATAACCTTTTTCTTGTGAAATAGGTTAAATGCCAGTCAAATGAAAACAAGAAGTAATGAAGCCACTTGGTTCTCAAACCTCCTTGCTTTCATGTTACTATAATCCTTCAGATAATTGCATATCATTTCAGCACATAACAATATTCATACTGGAGTCCATATGCAGATGATTGCACGAATCTTGTTATTATTATTTAATTAACTTCCACGTAGAGACTTCTTCGCTCCTCTTGCTACGGTGTGATTGGTGATGCCAAACTCGGTTTTTTTTTTTTTTTTGCCACACCTAAACTGACACCTAAATCAGTGCCATGATGGCTCAGGTATTATCTTCAAGCAGATGAATAACTTCCTCTTTCTGGCTATGAAGTCTGATAACATTTTATGGTGCTTTCTACTACTCCACCGAATAAGTGTAGCGTGAGAAGGAAACTCGTTCAGGTTTTGGCGCGAGATGATATCTAGCCATGGATTTGATATATACGCCAATCGCATGCAGATAGCGGCTATCGGAACACCCATGGAAACCCCCGAAACTAACACCAGGAGGAATATTGAAACGAAAGGGTATCCCCTCCTCGATGCCGAACGGTCCATACGTGGCTCCATTGGTGCCGAAAGTGAGGGATCTTACAACACCTGCATTGTTTCCTCTCAGGGGCCCGTAGTATCCCTGCACCATGGTCAGAGCCTCCCAGGACTCTAGATCAACCTGCAGAGCAATGTAAGATGCTGCAATCATGTCTGTTTAAACAGATGTGAAGGGTGACAAAAACTTGCTTCGGTTGCTTACACAATCGAATTCATCTCCGTCTCCTCCATGCCTGGGAGCAAGAACTAATGCTCCTGAAGGGGCCGTATATGACACTTGGATGGAGTTGATGGCAACTCCATGCGAAATTAGAATCTGCCTGAGCCTACCATGGTACACCTCATCCCACTTGTCAACTCCAGGCGCAAGATTCCCTCGGGCACCGAGCTTGATAAGAATCTCATTGCTGGGAACGGATGTATTTATAATAGACTGGGATAATAAATCCAAAATGATCATAAGAAAAAAAAAAGAATCTAATTGTTTATGGAAAACAATAATAACATATCGACTTGCAAGAAAATCTAGGATTTCAGAATAGAATGCAAAGAAAAACTACAGGTTTGGCCTGAAGGACTGTCAAGTTATTATGTTTGTGGAAACAAAATGTTACAAGTTATTACGTACGTGTAAAATTTATTGATTTTGTTTCGTTCCTTTCTTTCTATGCAGGAAGTGTGACTGCATGGAAGAAAAGAACATGTGCACGTACGTACCTTTCTGTGAAGCCATATAAGGTTGGGAAAGGGATTGACAGTACAATCACATATTGTTTTGTATTAAGCTCTATAATCCATCAAATAATATGAGATTTAAGCACAACAAAAATCTGGGATCTAAACATTAGAATGGAAAAAGAATGAATTTGGCTTGGAGTCTCCTTTTTTTTTGAGTAAAAGGGAGGGGAACTCCCCCTATTAATTTATTTTATGAGCCCTAGTAATTTATTATATAAAAGAAAAAAACAAACTGTTGCAAGTAATTATGTTGCTTTCTCCAATACTCTTTAATTTGAAATTGTGGAGTTTGAAATCAAGATATTTAATTAGGAAGTATGACGCAGATGAAAGAAATTAAAGAGCATGGGAACATGAGAGGATGGACATACTCATGTAGCCAAAAATTTCATGCTTCTAAGGTTTTTGGTTATTCTGTGTCGAACCTATAATGGTTACCTATAATTTATTTTAGTGTACATGGATAAACATGACATCCTTCGTTAGCTGCTATAAGGGGCACCAACTATTGGAAACTGTTTGTGCATCCAAACACATACTAATTAGAAACTTGATAACCTCCTTGTCGATGTGGTTCTTTTTCATCATGAGTGAAATCATTAATATAGAACATTTTTAAAGATTTTGCCCCCCCCCGAAACTAACTCTCTCAAGAAGTAGATCTTAATAAAATGGCTTCAATTTGCACTCCTACTCTAGGTTCACTTTAAAGCTTACCATATTCCGAAGATTGGCTCCCCAGGAACTAGAAGCTATACTGGCTGCAAATATTAGGCCAAGAATCAGAAAAAACTGGTAAAGCCAGACTAAAGACTATCTAAAGCTTCCAAGGAGAGACTTACCTTTTTGTGTGGATGTCCAAGCAAACCATGTCAGTTTGGAAAATGGAAAGAAACTTGAGCTTATATAGAGAGAGCAGCATTGGAGTTGGATTTTTTATGGGGTCACGGCATCATTTCCTTATATAATGGTACCTTAGTGCTCGAGTTTATTCTGCAACAGTAGTAAATAGTCCTTCTTCTACCCCCAACCCACCACAAAAATAAATAAATAAATAAATACTTCTTGAGCTTAACATGTGTGAGGATCTGCTCACTGAAGTGAAAATAAGCCAACTCTCATCAGATTTTTTTTTTCTTTTTATATCTTCTTCTGGCCTCTTCTTTTTCTTTTTTCTTTTTTGTTTTGTGAAAAAATAGGAGGGGGAGGAAACCTCACCCGCGTAGCAGCCCCCACTAGACCTCCTTTCACTTGGGAATATTCGATGCAGGCCGCAAGTTTTCGCGTACCCTCCCCGATCCATGGTTTTTTCCACTGGGTTCCTCACCCACATGTGAGTACGTTACCCCAGCGTCACCTCGGTACCAGCGGATCAGTAGCGCTTCCATTGAAAGCATCCATGCATGGGGTATCCGATCCCCAAATTTAATCGACGCCCGCATGTTTCGAAACTGGGCCATCCCGGTGGAAATAAAGCCCATTCCATTTGTGCTACCACCTTGGTGGCTCTTCTGGCCTCTTTGCTGAGCTCAACTATGGTACTTGCTGTCGTCGTTGGAAGTTTCCTTTTTTTTTTTCTTTGAGGTTTCCAATGATCTTTGGGCGATCAGGTCTATTTGCAACAAGGAAGCGCATCATGTTACTATCTTTTCATTTTAGATATTTTTAGCAAATCATTTTAGGTCATCTTAGCATCTTGGACCTCTCACACGCCAAAGAAATGCTGACCCAGTGACATAAAGTTTGGTTGGTAACATGCAATTGAGTAGACAAGTGATTGTGGAGGTGATCTGGCCGGATAAGAAATTAAGTTGTAGTTAGTGGGAAAGGGTGGTATCAGATTCTATGCTCAGCGAGTTATTCTTATTCTCATTCAGAGATTAATATGAGCCTTCCATGAAGAATAATTCGAGATGTGCCCATTTGAAGCACAACTTCATCATGTCTGATAAATACCATCTTTTGCTGATTTTGAAATATGCCCACTAATAGCCATTTCTGTAACAAGAAGAAAAACAAATTATGTCGGCTTGTTTGGTTCACGAGAATTTTTTTTTTTCATTAGAATATTTTTTCTGAGAAGTTAGAAGCCTATAGATATAATTTATGGAAAAATATTTTTTGCATATTTGGTTGACTATAAAAAAATGATACATTTCATAGTGGCTTATATTTGATCGAGCATCTACTTTTTTTGGAAAAGTTATATAAAATATCTATTATGCTCTTAATCAAAAGAGAAAGAACTTATCCCATTCTATCTAAAAGCTTACAAGTTTATTTGAAAAAAAAATTACCCTAATTTTCTGTCATTGGGAATTAAACTATTCCACATCTTATATTTTTTCATGAAATGCGAAAATTTTATTTCCATGGAAATGCTACTTTCGTATCTCTCTCCTTTGAATGCTATTTTTTTATCTCTCTTTTTTGAAAACTCCAACTGAACATGAGGCTTTTCTCCATATTTCTACCGACCACATTTTTCCTTCTCCTTTTTCTACAAACCAAATGAATAGTAAGATATTCCAATAGTTGGCAAGTAGTAAAATGCTTCCAAAATAATTACATCAAAAGGAAATTCATGCCCATGACTTTTATCATGGGATACAATTAACTCACTTCAAGAAGAAAGCTTGCATGTGGTAGTCGAACGCGAATATTGTCGCATTGGCAGATTAATGCTTAACGCTTTCGCATAATTAAGGTGCCAAAAACTTGCTTAGGATGCTTATGTAAAAAAATATAAAATATATAAATAAATCTACCTCGTTCTATCAACCTAAGCTTTTTGGACAAGTGGTGATTACAACTTGGTATCAGAGCAGAGGTCTTGAGTACACTTTTTAACCCCATTATTAAAAATTTCACATGTTGGTCTTGCCCATTAAAGAAAAGTCAGGCCCACATGTGAGGGGGAGTGTAAGAAAATATAAAATATATAAATAAATTTATCTCATCTCATCCTATCAGCTTAAGCTTTTAGGACAAGTGGTGATTTCAACTGCTTACACAATCAAATTTATCTCCATTTCCCCATGCCTATGAGCAAGATGTAATCCTCCATTTATATAATATGCCACTTGGACCAAGTTGATCGCATCACCATGCGAAATTATAATTTGGCCAATGTCACCGGGGAGCACCTCATCCCAATTCTGCGGTCCCAAAGAAAGATTCCCTCGGGCACCCAGCTTAATAAGAAACTCATTGTCGAATCCCCTGAATTTCTTTATAATAGACTGGTATAATACATCAGAATTTATCAAAAAGAAAAGAAAATTCAGTCTTTTGTATTAAGCTCTGTAATCAATGAGATAATACATATTCCTCTTAAGAAAATAATAATATGATGTCGAGTTATCGACTTACAAAAAAATTTATGATTTCGAAATAGAATGCAAAGAAAAGCAGTTTTGGCCTCGAGAGCCCTGTGTCCCTATTAAATTATTGTATTTATGGAAACGAATTGTTACAAGTAATTACGTCTAAATTTTAGTCCTTTCTACGTAAATCGAGATATATAGGAAGTGTGACTGCATAGAGGAAAAGAACATGTACACATGAGAGGACAGTTAAACTCATGTAGCCAATAATTTCATGCTTCAAAGTTCTTTTCCTCAAACCTACGTACAATAGTTATATGCAATTCATTTTAATGTACGCGTATAAATCGTGACATGCTTCATCGGTAATTGCATAATATTACATCTACTGGAATTTGGTGCATCCAAGAACATCCTTGAAAACTTGATCACCTTCTAGATATGTTATTTTCTCATCAGTAAACTCGTTAAAAAAAAAAAAAAAACTCTTTAGATCAGAATGGCTTCTCCTTTAACATATGTTCAATATAAAGCTTACCATAATGATGCCCTCCCGTTCAGAAGGGAACTAAAAAGCTTTACAGCTATACTGCCTGCATATATTATTCCCAGAAACTCCATATGAAACAAACGGCAAAGCCACACTAAAGACTATTGAAACATTCCGAGGACAATCGTACCTTTTTGTGAAGCCGCGTAAGTTTGGTAAATGGAAAGAAACAGCGATCTTAAATAGTGAGAGCGGCAATGGAGTTGGCTTTTGTCACGCCTCTGCCTACGCGGAGCACGTGAGACATCCAATGCCCACATGGAGGTCATATGAGGGGGAAACACGGAACTTTCCTGCCAGATATTGTCCGGTTCTGAAGCTTCACGCAAACGTCCTTTATCCCTTTCCGATTTTGTTTTCCATCCAAAACGGATCTGCAGGATTAGGAAGCACCCGCCTCATATGCCCAGACTCTGAAACGAGTCTTTCTGATGTGGGACTATTGGGCCTCACACCCTCAGGACCTCATCCAAAATGGTTAGCCGGAAGGTATTATTTGGATTCCTTGATCCTGTAAAAGTACCCAAGATCTACCCAGCGAATAATCGATGTGGGACTAAACACATGCCCGCACGAGTCCTCACATACTCCTCCGTTCAAGTCCTAACGTCCTCGTCAGACTAAGGATTCAAATCCATTCGAATCTAATAACAAACACCACGATCAGTCCATGGTCAGCTCCAATAGATCCGTGCTGCAGTGTCCCCTAGTCCATATTAGTTATGGGTCGGGTCCGCTCTGATACCATTTGTAACAACTCAGGATCTCACCCAAAATGGCTAGCCGGAAGGTATTATTTAGGTTTCTTGATCCTGTATAAGTACCCAAGATCTACCCAGCGAATAACCGATGTGAGATTAAACATATGCCCGCACGGGTCCTCACAGCCTTTTTATTCTTTGGTTGGTAGGGAAGGGGAGGCGGGGTGGTGTCACAGCATCATATCATTACATGACGTACTTTATTGATCGAATTTATTCTACTCTCACCAGATTTGCTTTTTCTTCTTCTTTTATATCTTTCCTCTCTTCTTCTTTTTTATCTTTCCTGGCCTTTTGACTGAGATCAAGCGCACGTAGTGTTCGTTTCTCATCAGTTGTTTCTTCTTTTTATCTTTTGAGGTTTTGGTTGGTACTGTTTGGGTGAGGTTCATATGCAACTTTGCAACAAGCAAGCATATTTGGGGTTGAGACCCTTGTAATCCCATCACCAAACACACACAAAAACAAGGAGAAAAAATTGCCCGTATACACAACATCCATATACGAACCTCCTTCGATATATATATGATAGGATGCTACCACTGAAGTTTGAATCCTGGATGAGGCTAGTTGGCAACATCATATAATCCTTGCGGTGAAATTTATGTCTTGGCAATCCTCTGGATTTTGAAAAGGATACAATGGCTATATAAATGCGAACTAGGCTTGCCCTAATAATAACCATGACCCTTTGCTTAACAACTACATGTTTTGAATTCCATATTATCTATACCTAGATAGAGTGATCTCTTTATTAAAAAAAAAAAAAAACTCTCCTTTCTCCACCCCCTGAAAAATTGCATGTCCTGCTTTCTGACTTTATAACACTTGATCAGATAAATGGGGGCTTTTGTGGGTTCATTGGCTCATTGGGCTGTTGTGGTCTTTTGATCTTCCCATCAAGATTACAGGGGTGATCACACTATATAAGTTATGCTTGGAGGGGAAGGATGGTATCATATCCCGTGCTTCAAGAATTATTCTTATGCTTATGCGAAGGTTGGGCCTTCCATGAAGAATAATTCGAAGTGTGCCTGATAAAAGCGCACTTCATTGTGGCTGATAATGATTGCAGTAGTTTGGCACAATGAATCTTTGCTAGCTTAGCTGACGTAGGAATCATTTAATTGTAACTTGCTAGCAAGTTGATAACTAAGAATCTTTTCTCTTTTTTAATCTAACATATGCACAAGCTGGCTATTACACTCTTAGACCACAAATTTCCATACCTACCGATACGTTCATCTTCTTTGTCGGTGTGATAGATTATGTAGTTCAAAATATTTGATCCATAAAATTAATTTGGATGGAATCAATCAACCATGATTGCTTGTTTGGCCAAGCTAGAAATTAGCTAGAAATTTCCATACCTACCGACACTGTCCATAAATAAGATTGGAAATTTGGCCGAGCTAAAGCAAGCTCACAAAGGGCAAGTGTTAGAGACTTCTTGTGCGTCATGCATCCTAATAATCTTTTATAATTGTGATAACTGATCATTTGCAGCTATATGCAACGGCACCATCGTTAAACCTAAGCAAACGGCACCATAATCTCTAGATGGTGGGCCAATGTAAATTAGCTTCCGCAAACTACTTTAGTTCGCCTCTATGTCATGCAGCTAAGGGTGCTAAGCTATCTAAAGAGCCCGAGCTTGGCTTAGAGAAGCTCATTTCAAGCTTTATTTGAAGCTAAATGAACCAAGCTTGAACTAACAAGGTTCAAAATTGATTTCAATCCAAGTGAAAAGAGACCAAGCTTGACTCAATTAGTCTTGAAAATTTAATCTCTCTCTCTCTCTCTCTCTTCCTGTGTTTGTATTGATTAGATCCAATAGTTCGTAGTATTAAAGGGCTCATTTGGTTCGCGGGAAGCATTTTCCCTTTTAAGAATATGATTCATGGGAAACAAATTTCCAGGAAGAGGATGCCTAGGAAAGTACTTTTGGCATATTTGATTGACCATGGGAAAGTGACAAATTTTCAAAGTGCTTATGTTTGGTTGGCCATCCACTTTCCTGAAAAAATTATGTATAATTTCTATTATGCC
>JAOXJJ010000010.1:16945-30156 GCA_025769935.1 Phoenix roebelenii
ACTGTGACAAGGAGGCCGACCTCGCCCTCAACCGGGACCGAATCCCCAGTGAATCCGATCAGTGGAGCATTCATTCTTCGAAGCTGGCTTTCCGTCATCCCTATTTTTTGATAGGCATCGTAGTACAAAACATTTGCCGAGCTTCCATTATCAACTAGGACGTGCTTTACATCAAATTTATTTACAATCATGGAGATGACCGCAGCGTCATCATGAGAAGTCTCAACTCCTTCCAAGTCCTTGTCCGAGAATTGGATGGCTTCGGAGGTGCGCGGGCGCTTTGGAGGGGTCCTTTCCCTGGCCAGTTCTCCAACTGGACTTCCTCCCCCGATGGTGTTGATGGTGCCGACGATAGGCCTGTTGTCATTTGGATCTTCAGGTAGTGCGGCGTTTTCCTCTGGCCTCCTTTCCTCACGCTGGTCCGCATAAACCGGTTAAGTACTCCGCGACGGATGGGCACCTCGATCTCATCCCAGAGCTGGAAGCAATCCTCCGTGTCGTGGTCCTAGTGGAAACGACAATGCTTCTAGGATTGCGCCGAGCTCCTGTATCCCGCATCGGGGGTGGAGGTCAGAAGTAGTCTCGACCTTCTATCTCTATTAGGATCTCTGCCCGGGGAACGTTGAGGGGAGTGTAGTTCTCGTACTTCGCCGAAGGCATTCGTGACCGCGGCGAAGATCTCGGTCAAAGTGGGGACCTTGGTCGAAGTTGTCCCCGCTGTCGAGATGGACTCCTTAGCCGAGGCAGATCCTTATCTCGATGGGGATACCGGCTTCTGGGGCGGCCGTGCTCCTCACGACATTTCTTCTGCTTCTTTGAGGCCTGTTCGGTCGCGCCCCGCCTGGAGGCGATGGCCTCTTCGACCTTCGCGTACTTCCGAGCTCGGGCCAACATCTCAGTGAAATCGCCGGGGAATCTCTTCTCAATGGAGAAGAGGAATCTGTAAGATCAAGCTCCAGTCTTCAGTGTCGACATGGCTATCGACTGATCGAGCTCGCGGACCTCCCAGGTTGTAGTGGTGAAACGGTCAAGGTAGTTTTTAAGGGATTCTCCCTCCTTTTGTTTGATATCAAGGAGAGAATCCGACGTTCGCCGCTGATGTCGGCTGGCAGCAAAGTTGGTGGCAAACTGCCTGCCGAGCTGCTCAAAAGAGGATACCGTGCTCGGCTTCAGTCCAGAGAACCAAAGCCAAGCCATTCCTCAAAGAGTCGCTGGGAAGGCCTTGCAAAGCACAACCTCCGAGGATCCCTGCAATACCATGAGGGCTCGGTAACTTTCCAAGTGGTCGAGGGGGTCGATAGTTCCGTTGTAGGGCTCCACTTGGGGCATTTTGAACCTCAGTGGGACTGGCTCATCCTCGATCTGGCGGAAAAAGGGATACTTGGTGGTGAACTCAAAATCACCCACGCGCCTTACCTTCCGGCTATGGAGCGCCTCAATCTGGCGCTCGACCTTCCCGTCGAGTTCTCCATCGTAGGAGATTGCCACGGTAGTCTGCTCCGGTTCAAGTTGGTCCGGGGTTGACTCAGCTTCCAAGCGCTGCGGCCTCCTGTCTACACTCCTTCCTGGCAGTTCTCTCCAGGGAGACGCTCGAGCTGAGCCTGGGTAACAGCACTGTTCTTCATTGTTGGCCGTCGAGGAGCCATGAAGATTCTGACCCTGGGGCGTCGGTTCGTTTGGAGGAAGCACTGGCTGGACCCGAGCCTGTGGAGGCGGCATAAGTAGGGCTTCCTCACGTTGCAGGCCTTGGCCGCAGCCGTCCAAGGCTTGAACCTGCTGCACTAGGATATTGAACTGTTCCGACTGGACTTGAGGGACTGGGTCAGTCGGAGGTGGTGAATTCTGGACAGAGTGTCCAGGGCTTGGTGGGAGACGCCGGGAGGCATTGGAGGCTCCTTTGCTTCTCAACTTCATGGCCACAACTCGGGCCCTTCCTCTAGCGCTAACTGTTGCTGGAATTTGGACCCGGGGGTGACCAGCGGCTGAGAAGGAGCTCCGGTGTGAGATGACAGGTGGCGGTCTATCGACGGGCGGCGTCCTTCGGGGGACCTGCAAAAAAGACGGTGGCCGGAGTTTCCGACGCCGGCCCTCCGATGCTTAAGTCAGAGGGGGCTAATATGTGGATGGAGAGAAAAGTATCTCTTCGAATTTCAGGATCCAGCCCCCTCCTAAGAAGGAGGGGTTTTCCTTTTATAGAAGGATACAGGATTACTTGTGATGTGACGGGGCAAGCGAGTTACCGTTATGATTGAACACGATAGTGTGAATTAATGCTCGATCGTGTGAATTAATGCATTGCCGTAGGAGATCAGGCCGAAGCCAGTGAATTGTCGTGGCTGATCGGACGTGGATGAGTGGGCCAACTGCTTGCCGTGGAGGGCTTGAGATCCGTAGACAGCATGCACATTAATTGTTGAGTGAGCCGGAGGTCTGCGGAGGTCATGCGCATTAACTGTTGAGTGAGCCGGAGGTCTGCGGAGGCCATGCGCATTAACTGTTGAGTGAGCCGGAGGTCTGCGGAGGCCATGCGCATTGATTATTGTAGGGCATTGTCCCTGGTCGAGCAGCAGAAAGATGTGACCGTAGCAGGTGGATAGTGAGGTCGGGCTTCCGAGGTCAAGGATGCTGAGGTCGGGTGTCTCGGAGTCGAGCGCCTCCAAGGTCGGGCACCGGTGATATATTAATGCGTTTTGGGGTAATCCGTTTTCCCCTCAACATATATATATATATATATATATATACATGCATACATGTACATGTACATGTATAAGTATGTATATATATATACAAATCCTCTAGCATCTGAATTCAATCTCTGGGAAATTGAGCTGGCTGGATCACCTCCTTTTAAGACTGGTCAGGTCTAGAGTTGGGTCACGGAAGGTGCGCCAAGAAAAATCCCAATATTCTTGGGAGGGTTCAGCTTAGCCCACAATCTAAAATTTCCCGAGAGAAGTTGGCGGCGGGGGGAGGAGAGAGCGAGCGAGCGCGCGAGAGAGAGAGCGGCGATGGAGAAGAGGGCGAAGAAGCCGATACATCTCTTCTACTGCGCGGAGTCCGAAGTGCTCGCGAGGAAGGTCGCGGAGCAATCCGAATCCATTCAGCTCCAATCCATTTCTTGGAGGTCTTCCTCTTACCCCTTCGGGCCCTTTTCTTCGCTCTCTGTTCAAATCTTTGCATATAAATAGGTAGATCGGCATGTGAATTAGTTTGCGTGTTGTTGGTCTCGTGATTTTTCCCCTAAAGATCAGATATTTTTGGTATTTTCCTGGGCAGCCCATGATTGGAGATGCTTGTAATACATATAAAATGATTAAATTGTTGCCTAGAATCACCGCTTTTTGTGTGGAAGAAGTGCTGAGCCAATGAAATTCTGAACACCGAGGTGTTTATTTGGAAAACTTTTTGCAAACATAGTTAGATAGTTTATTTTAGGAGCTGAATTTGTCAAATTTCCCTAAAAGATTAGATTTTTATACTTTCTTGCACCGCCAGTGATGTATTCATAACTTTTTATTTCTTTTTTTTTCTAGAAGAAGTGCTGAATTCATAAATCTCTGGATTGTGAGGCTTTTGTTGGGAAAAAATTTCAGCGAAGATGATAGATAATATAATTTTATTAAGTAGATTTGCGATTTTTCACCTAAAGATCAGATTTTTATGCTTTTAGGTGCTGCTTGCTTCTTAAAGTTGCTGCTCTTGTCTGTGAAATGGAAGGTCACTGAGTTGGTAAAGTGCTTTTCTTTTTTTCTGTTTTATTGTTCTTTTGTGTTGTGAAATAGAGGTGCTGAGTTCATGATGTATAAATCTGTTAAAGAAAAAAACAAGGTTCCTAGCATACAACTTGCAAAAACATACATTTTGAATGGAAAAAGGCCATAGAAGGCACACTATAACCCTACCTTCTCAGATTGGCACAACAAATGGAGTTACCAAGAGATAATCAAGGAGGAAGAAGAAATAAATAAAAAAAAAACTCAGAATGAACCATAATCATGAACCCATCAATAGGGGTGGCAATCAGGTTGGGTCGGATCACATGCAGGTCGGCTCAGAATATCATAAACCCGAACCCGACCTGTTTATTAAACAGGTCAGAAATTACAACTTGAACCTATCATGTTTAATAAATAGATAATCCAACCCGATTCGTTTAACCTGTTTGCCCAACCCAACCCGATCTATTTAACCTGTTTGCCCAACCCGACCCGTTTAACCTATTTAGATCTGTTTAACCTGCCTAACCCAACCCGTTTAACCTACCCAACCCGATCTGTTTAGACCCGTTTAACCTGTTTAGACCTGTTTAACCTGTTTAGACCGGTTTAACTTGCCCAGCAGTTAAACGGGTTA
Organism: Phoenix roebelenii; assembly: GCA_025769935.1. NCBI lineage: Eukaryota > Viridiplantae > Streptophyta > Magnoliopsida > Arecales > Arecaceae > Phoenix > Phoenix roebelenii. The sequence goes on from JAOXJJ010000010.1 coordinate 21,299, forward strand.
AACGGTTTAAATGGATGAGACATCTAAAACATGTATCCGACCCAATTAATAAATAGATTAAATGGGTCGATCTGTTTACGACCGAACCTGTTTAGGCCAAATCCAAACCTGTTTATGGCGGGTCGAACACGGGTCAGGTTGGCGGGTCGGGTCATATTTTGCCACCCCTACCTATCAAAGAAGTTTAGTAGAAGAATTCTGAAGTTTATGGATGTGATATAGAATGTAATAAGGGATGCCTTTTCAATGACTCAAATATCTTTCCATGGCTACTGTAGTAGTCTTCTTTACAAGTACTGTGAAATTTATTCTCTAATGATGCTTGATAAGTCAGTCAACATTGGAGTAGCATTGTGAATTGATTATGGTAAGCTAGGCCATTCTGTATTTGGCCTTTCATCTTCAAATGGTACATTCAAGCACTCATTCTTTATCAGCTTGCTGATAGATGATCATGGATGAACTTATATGTCTTAAGGAAATTAATGTGTTTGACAGTGCAATATTTTAAGATCTCCATTTGTGGAGTTGATAGAGGTGTATTTAGTTTCAGACATTTATATGATGATGATGCCCCTTCTTGCCAATTAATGTTGCCTATGTGTGCTTATGCAAAATGTTCCTTTGTGTGTGTTTAAAGGTATGAACATGTATTTCTGCTTATATGCATATTATGTAGGTATGTACATACATATATGTATGTGTGTACATATGTGTGTGTGTGTGTATCTTCTAAAACATGACACCATTTTGGTTCTTCATATATTGTTTCATGATTTTTTTTTTCAATTTATGAAGAAGAAGCTCGTAGAGTTATTTATTGCCATTATCTTGAAGATTCTTTTTGATTTTTTCTTTTTTTAAAAAAAAATTCTTATTTATTTTTTTTTTGATAAGTTGGGAGGTTACTCTCTTTCTCTTTTTGGTGCTCCACCATCATTCTCAAGGTTTTTTGCTGTTTAGTATTACAGTGTTTGCTCACTTTTGGGTTCTTGTTTCCCTTGAAGTTGTACTTAACCTGCTTGGTGCACATTAATTTTGTGAATTCCACCATGCTTTTTTCATTTTTGTATTCAGATAAGGTACAATTATTGACATTGTGGCCTGTGTAGTCTGGATTGAAATGCACTCATTTCATTGAGTTTGTTGTAGAAACTAATTTTATTTAAACATTCTCATATATAATAGAAGATTTTTGTACTACTTTAAGTTTTCAATAGATGGAATGGTTTTCTTTGAGAAAATATTTTCTAGCTTCTGCTATTTTTCATATATGATGACAAATTTTCAGATCACTTGTGATATCTGCTTATAGAGTCACATTGTTAATTATTTTATTAAGGCAACTTTACGAAATATTCTTGCTTGGAAATTGCAGTAAGTTAAAAGTAAGTGGAGCATGTGCAATGCTGGTTTTATTGCCATTAACTGTCCTTTTTTTCATTAAGAGAAAGAATGATGACATATATTTATATAGCAATTTCTTTTTCATTTTAATAAATTTTATTATGTAAGAGATTGAGTAAGAAGCATCTTCTTTCTCTGAAATTTTGTGACAGTGGGTGCAGTAAATTTCAAGGGAAAGAAATGACACTTAAGTTACTAGAAGCCATAAATAAAACTATTGAACCAGTAGCCTCAATAAAATTTGCTGTAAGCTAATTCAACAGAATGAAGGCCCTGAGAAGCAGAATGCAGTGCCTAGGGAAGTAAAGTTAATGCAAATCTTGATTATCTTATACTTTCTTGACCTTAGCTCATATATCACTCAATATTTTTGCTCCTTTTTGTGAATGATATTTCTCCTTCCTTGCCTTTTAATCCTGCAAACCACAAACAATGCGTATACATGTATGAGTGCATCAGATATCCCTAATACTTGTTCTATATAACAGGCTAATAAAATTTCTTGCTTATATTAAACTTACTCGTTCATCTTGACTTGGTCTATCACTACTTGATAGAGTTTGTTTTTTTTCCAATTTCTCTAATACAAATTTCCAATAAGGATACAAAGTCAAGAAGCTTATGTTCCATACCATAAGTAATGCTTTCTGTGACATATGTTAATTTAGAAGAATTGATACATTCTTATGCTTATCTCAGAAGCTTTGATGATGGATTCCCGAATCTCTTCATCAACAATGCACATGATATTAGAGGGCAGCATGTTGCTTTTTTAGCTTCTTTCAGTTCTCCTGGAGTAATTTTTGAGCAGATATCTGCAATATTTGCGTTGCCAAAGCTCTTCATTGCCTCCTTTACATTGGTTTTACCATTCTTCCCAACTGGTTCTTTCGAACGTGTGGAAGAAGAAGGAGATGTGGCTACTGCATTTACAATGGCGCGCATATTGTCAATGATCCCTAAATCTAGGGGCGGTCCAACTAGTGTGGTCATCTATGACATACATGCTCTGCAGGTTGCTTTTCTTTGTAGATAAATCTGGAATTTATATCCATGGATTTGTGATTTTCCAAGAACTTATATGCATCTTCATTTACTTATGTATGTTTTGATAGATTCTTCTTTATTGTTCTGTATAGAAAATATCTGCATCTAATCTCATAAGAAATTACTTAGGATAAAATGCTGTTACTGGCTGCCACAATATTTTGTTGTTGGCTAATTTCCATTTCTCTTAGGACTACAATTCCAGAGTTCCATTATCTACTGCCAGTTTTTCCTCCTCAACTGCCATCCTTCTATTTTTAGGCTATTGGAACTTCCTTCTAAATGTTATGCTGCTAAAAAATGCCCCTTCGTATGAATATTTAAGCTTCAGATTCCTTATTTGGGAACATACACATGGACTCGTGAATATCTAAAAGCCAGCTTGATGTGTATTGCTAGAATGTCCTGCTATGGTGTCTATATATATATATTATGCATGGATTGTATCTCCAAATTTTGGTTTATTGATATGAAAAAGATATGTTTATGTTTTGTGCTTATGCTTTAACCCCTTGAAATGCCATCTTTTTTTATTTTTGAATTTTTGTGGCATTAATCTGAAATTTACCTTGTAATAAAGTTGTGTTGATGAATATTTTCTAAATTGTGGGTTTTCATTTCATGTTTCAGATAACATATTGATATTATTTTTTTGCATTCATATCCTTTTCTATGCGTAAAATTTTCTTGTAATGTTACTTTGGTATATTTCTCACTCTTGAGATTTTAACTTTGTTCTTCAAATTTGAACTATCTGCAATATCTTTGTGGTTACACATCCTGACTTAAGATCTGGGGAGATGGCTTTGTTCTCGAGCTGTTACTTAATTTAATTGCCGATTTTATTTTTATATGCTTCTGGTTTTGTATTTGGCACATGTACTGTTCTTTCTCGTTGTTAAAGAATTTCATATAAAAAATTTGATAATCAAACAGTGAATTATTGCCTTTATTAAAATCTGCTATTTCTGCATGACTTGAGTCTCATTTTTTTATTCAAATTTTTGTCTGTTTTCTGTTTGTATTGCATATGTATGTACTGAGCCTTTACTCGTAAGAGTATCCGTCTCATGAAATTTTAGTAGCTCTGCATACAGGATTAATGCCATTACCAAGAATTAATTTGCCATGTATTGATATCTTAATCATGATTTTCTCAGGAAAGATTCTACTTTGGGGATGATGTCTTGCCTTGCTTTGAAAGTGGGATACCTCTGTTGTTGCAACGTCTTCGCCAACTTCCTGATGCTGATAATGTGCGTATTGTTGTTATATTTGCACTATAACCTGCGGTATCATCACTTTTTGTTGTTTATGATTACATATATTAGGAAAAGCATTTACTTGCATTAGTTCCGTCATGTCGTAGCTCTAAGTTGGAGTTTTGGAGGAAGCACTTTATCTGCTAAGAATTTGATAAACTTTTATATTCTCTGCAGGTAACTATAGCATTCCCAGATGATGGTGCATGGAAGCGTTTTCACAAGCAACTGCAAAATTTTCCTATGGTTAGATTGTTGGTCTAGAGCATAGAATGTACTAATCATTATTCCCAGTCTTTGCCTGAAATTTCCTTGTAAGTTGTGAATGCCAGGTTGTTTGTGCAAAAGTTCGTGAAGGTGATAAGAGGATAGTTCGAATTAAGGAAGGGAACCCTGAGGGTCGGCATGTTGTAATTGTTGATGACTTGGTGCAGTCTGGAGGCACTCTTATTGAATGTCAGGTATCGATAAAATATCTTGGTTCTTTTTTTTAAAAAAAAGAGAAATGATTTGATCTATTTTTCCTCGTGTCGAAAAGGTACTCTTTTACAGATCAGATCTGTTTCTAAGAATTTGAAATTTGTATGTTCATCTATAATGATTTAACCTGCTGATTGGAAGCCAATTTTAGGGGATAATGAGTGAAAAGATGAAAATTATGACGAAGAGAGGGTTATGGGCTATGGTTGCATACTAGGAAGGTTTTAGGCACCATGTTCATGCTTCCTGAAGATGGTGGACTCTAATGGGACGTAAATACAGAGAACAAAGAAAACTAAAAGAAAAAGTGTGATAAGGATGGGTCGTGGCTAAATGAGAGAAAAATGAATTCTGGCTAGATTATGGCTAATTAGTCTATTTATGTTGTGCTTATGAATTTGGCCAAACTAGCTGTGGTTAATTAGGTTCTGGCTATGATTTTTGGACCTCTGGTTATTCAGCAACAGTTAAGGTTAATAAGACTTGACCTATACTAAGGTTTAGGTCAGTTGGTTTGGCTTGGAGAAGAATTAGGCATGTAGGTTGTCTATAGAAAAAGTACAAGATCACAAAAGATTTACTTGGTGCATTAAAGATTGTACACTCAAAAGGAGCATGATAAAGATCCCACTTCCACAGGGAACTTATATATGCAGATTCAGGAATGCCACCTGGGGAACAAGCCAAAGATCCCCTTTACAGGGAGAGGATATATTAGGAAGTTAATCTAGATGATCATGAAAGAATTAGTAACTTCTGAAGCTCGGTTGATTTACCAATCGAGGGAGCTCTTATTGAGGCAAATTTCAAGCCAAATATGAGCTTTTTCTATAAAAACACTGCTTGTTTAATAGCCTTAATTTCAGAGTCCACCTTTTTCCCTCACCTTTTCTTTGGGATAAATGAGCCATTAGCTTGGAAAAATAGATTCTCTGTATGTAACAGATCTGACATATCCTACTTAGGACAATCTTTTTTTGAATGAGAGGGATGTGGGATAGCCACCCGGCTTTTATTGAATATTTGAAAAATATTACAGGAGAGAGGAGGGAAGATGTAAAGAAGTTATATTACAGCTGTTATATGGAACAAGATGAAAAAAAAGAGAAGAAAGAACCAGACATCTTGTATGTTAGCCTTCATAAAGATCTCTAGGGATATTTCTAACCTTCGCCCAAACTCTCCTGAATTCTGACAGAAGATCTTGGTCACATAATGTAGGCCAGTCATTGAAAATGTGGAGTCTTTCTGAGGCTATGGTTGCAACAGATGAATGTTTGTTAAGAAAAATCCTGGAATTCCGTTATTTCCAACACATCCATGCAATAACCGCGAGAAGCATAAGAACAACAAGCTGAACCTTTTTCTGAAACTTAGGACAATCTCTCGGAGTTTGCTGGGGAAAACTTGCATTCAGAAACCTGCTCCTTCAAGCATTCAAACAACCTTCATAGGCCAAGCCTCCATAAAGTCCACCTTAGCCCATTAAATTCAGCCTCAAAATTATTATGCCGGCAGGCTATAAATCTAATTTTTGCCGAGTTTGTTGAAAATTAATGTTGAGCTGTATAATTTACTGGAAACTTTATAATGTGACAAAGAGACCCAGATCATGAGATTCTTGAAACACTTGATATCTTTAACAAAATTTGTTTCAGATTTTAACATTGGATTGCATTAGTTGTTCTTTTTTTCCCTGTTTTTGTATAACTTTGTGTCATGTTCATCGGTAAGTGAATATTGAGTTAACGTTCTTCCAATCAGTACGGTTGATCTGTCCTTGTTTCATGTCAGTTGTAGTTGAAACAAATCTGAAGACAATGCATTATATACCGTAGAGTGTATCTTCTCCTGCGGTAACATTGGCCGTTGATTCTTTAACATGTTGTACACTGGACTTCACCATGGAATAAATTTAATCTCAACATGGTACATGTCTGCAATGACCAAGAAAGAAACCAACTTTTTCTTGTTCGGAAATCCGATCTGGAATCACCAGTGAAGAAACTTACTGCCCGGATTTCCTTTGCAGAAAGTTTTGGCTGCTCATGGTGCTGCAAAAGTTAGTGCATATGTCACCCATGGTGTGTTTCCCAAGCAGTCATGGGAGCGGTTCCTGCAGAATAGTTCTGGTACATCCACACTTCCATTACAGTATCTGTTCTATTTTTCACTCCGGCAGGTTCTGATCATGCCGTCATTGTTGCAGAGGGGCTGGTGAACAGTTATGCTTACTTCTGGATAACAGATTCCTGCCCGCTTACTGTCAAGGCGATAGACAATAGAGCTCCATTTGAGGTGCTCAGCCTTGCTGGATCCATTGCGGATGCTCTTCAAATCTAATACTGCAATAAAGACTTGTATTAGAATAGAGATGAACTTTGCAGATATTATCCTATTTTTTGTAAAAACTCAGAAAGACTCGTGTTAGGGATGGAGATAAGCTGATTCAATTTTGGAAGCACCAAAAGATCATCTGAGAGAAAATTCATGGGTTTGTAGCATCCCTCTACTGAGCTTTTCTTTTTCATCCTTTTTGTTTACTTTTTTTTTGGTAATGGTACACGGGCTATCCTTTTGTTGGTATTTAACTATTAATTAGCTGCAATAATGACTAATTGCCCTCAAATTGTTCAATCTCAATGAAGTTCTTCACAGACAGCTCATGAAATGCACTATACAGTCCATATTCAAAAAGAACGATATTGAAGCAGAAGATTCAGAGGCTCCTGTTATAAATTCTTAACATTTTGTAGGAGAACAGTGAAGAATCATGATATTTTTTTCGTATCGTGGAAGAAATTCCAATAATTCAAGTACCTTAAGCTTGCCTCTTTTTTGGGTTGATGGGCACCTTGAACTTGTCATTTGCCCAGTGACAAGTTGCTCATATTATTGCAGGGAAAGGGTGAAGAATGCCACTGAAAATATTCTAATGTTTCTAAGCACCATGAACTTGTATTGGCTAGATGAGTAACTAAATTGTTCTCTAATGAAATAGTTGTGCCCGAATTGTTCAATCTCAAATTTCATGAATTATTGCTATTATTCTTTTTGAAAAAAGGAATTGTTTTTATTATTAAATTGTTTGGAAAGAGAGGAAGGTGCAACCGCCACCTGGACCTGGAACACTTCCTATTTCACCAATTATTGGTAAGTTATTTATGAGAGTCATAAATTATCAATTGCAGTGATAACCGATATTATAGTCTCTTTGGTTGTATAAGGTGAGAATGCTAAACTGCATGGCCTTCCTAATTATCCTCCTTTTCCATTAAAATAGATTGTTAGAATTAACAAAATAAATCACTATAGTCTTGGACACAAAATCCTTGGTACCCACTGGGCACTAAGTTCTACAATCTTTGTCAGAAGACTTAATCTAGATTTGTCATGCCACCAGTGCCACAAATTTGGATTCTGACTGACTCTGTTTTTAGTTTTTAGAATCTAAAAAACTCATATTAACTGTGATGTTTAAGCATATATCAAAGATAACATTTTTACTTTTTGTCCACCATTCAAAAATATTATCCTTTGGTTCTTGTGCATGCATGTGCAAGTATATATGCATGTAAACAATAATGTCGAAGTTCAGAAATATTTTATATGATTACCTCTATAATTGTTTCTTCTTAAAAAAAAAAACACTTCTGCATCTCTTACAATAGTCAACTAATTGCTATTTAATTAAATTCAAGTACCTTTTCAAAAGTAACCAACATCCCAGCTATAAAAAACCGATAAAAGAATTCGTTTTCATTCCTTTTACAGGTGATATATAGGGAAAAATATATAATATAAGAGAGATCTGACCATACTATTTGTAATTTATATATTATATAGTTATAAATTCTACATTAGTCAAATATGGATCACACACCTTTGGTTGCTAATTCTCTTTTAGTTTAGATTTTAAATGGCTTAGATGTATTTTCTCTTCAATCCACCAGAAGTTTAAATTTAAAGGAAATGGTTTAAGAGCTTTTTTCCCTATCTTCTAAATTTTAATCATATTTGTTTTGTTTGTTAATTATTAATCTCCTTAAAACTGCTATTTTATTTATTAATTATTAATTTTTGTAAAACTGCATGCCTAAAACAAGTATAAGAACTGATCGCACCCACAACTCGGCTCGGCTCCGGTCCAACATGGCTTTGACCATGGATACTAAGGCCCTGTTTGGAGGGCTTTTGGATGGCCAAAAAGCATTTTCTGGCCCTCCAAAAGTACTTTTAGATAAAAAATTGTGTTTGGTAAAATTTCCAAAAAGCTGTTTCAACTTTTGCGGAAAGCTGAAAACAACTTTTTGGCAGAACCTCCATTTTGAAGCTTTCCGAAAATGCTGTTTTCAGCTTTGTCGGGAAGCTGTATTTTTGACTAAAATACCCCCATTTAAAAGTTTCTTTTTTCTCCCAAAAATCTCAGTCCCACCACCTCTTTCTCTCTCACCATCCCCCCCTCTCTCTCCCTCTCTATCTCCTCCTCAATGCTGTTGGCCCTCCTTTTTTTTCTTTGGGAGGCAGCCCGTGGCTGCCCATGGTGGCAGCCACCACGCCGGCCACCCATGGCCGCGCTCCCCAGGACATAACAGGATATTGATTTTTAACACTTCCACCAAGATAATACATCTAGACTCTCTATTTGACTTTCATCATATG
>JAOXJJ010000011.1:0-24482 GCA_025769935.1 Phoenix roebelenii
ATATGCGCTTGAGTAGCTCAAATAATTTTTTGAATTAAACTTAAACCGAAAAATATTTAGCTTGAAAACTTACAAACCTTATAGAATATATATATTTAATAATAATATATTTTATCTATAATATATACTTGTAATTTAATATAAAAAATATTTTTTATATTTTATTTTAGTTATATTTTTTAATTATAACCAAAGCTCGAATTCAAGCTCAAACTTGAGCTTGGTATGACTCAGCTGATATTCGAGTCGAGCTTGGACATTAAGATTCAATTGTTTAACAACTTTTACAAATATACTTTGTAGAATACGGAAATCTCAAATTTACATTAAAAAAAAAATCATAAGCCGTCCTGCGATTCTCGTCCGGTGAGCCACCTCAAGTTGCCCAGGGTAGTTCAAATTTAACGTAAGAATCATTTGGGTATTATTGCAAGTAAACCCCCATCAAATGTAAAAACCATAAATTAGTATAATTTGGTTGTTTGAACTACTCCCAGAGCTAATGCCCAACGACGCTTCCTACCGAACTTTGATACATCTAATAAAGAGAACTAGTTGATACGTCTTGTTAATAGCATGAGAAAAATCCTCATATTAACTTTGATACATCTAATAAAGAGAACTAGTTGATACGTCCCATTTGATTTTAATGCATCAGCGCAAGGAAAGTTTTAAAAAAAAAAAAAAAAAAACCGGGAAAGAGCGTATTTTATTCTTGTCTTCCTAAATCTTCTTTTTTTTTTTTTTCTCGTACACTGCATGCAAGGAATCATCTCTCTGGCGCATTTCTTGAAGCAGGCACCCACGCAAGCTTCCATACCCTCCATCCCTGCATTGATACACAAAATATAGAACTTAAGCACAAAAGCATGCTAATTTTTTCACATGAACAAATGCTTCAAATTAGCCCATTTAAGCATCACATAACTTGTGATGCTGGTGTTCTTAGTACAGTTGATTGCTGAGATGGAAGGGGTTATAAGAATTCAATATAATGACGTACCTGGCTGTGGATGGCTGCATGAGGATGCGACGCATGGAAGGCTGCATCCGGGATCAACATGTGGCATGGACGTAGAACCGCGACACAGCGCCTCGCAGGAATACCGACAAATCCATGGAGACCCTCCCTTACGTGTGCGTATGCGGAAACATTCATCATAGCACGAGTCTTGCAACGCTGAGCCCGGTCCAACCAACAAGATCAGCATAGAACTTGTCACCAAAGTGGCTGTGACACCTTTGGATTCCATCACGAAACTGGAGCTGTGAAGAAATTATTTCTTTCAACCTGTTTTGAATCCACATATTTCTTTTATTTAGTATTTCCATACTGTTACTCAAAATGGTCATAAATACAAAGATATAAATATATAAACAGATTCCAAGAATATATTCTGAAATTTAATAGATTTTATGAATATTCTAAAAATATGCTTCGATAATCCCTGAATGATATTAGATTCTAGAAATATGCTTTGGTAATTTATTGAATATGATTTCGTGATCTTAGTGATAAGGATCAAATTCAAAATCCTTCAAATTAGATTCAATTAAGGCATCCTCAAGGTACAATCTCCTCCGGAATCAAATTCAAAATTCAAAATCCTCTAGATTTAGATTCAGTTAAGGCATCCTCGGACAAGGCACGATCTCCTCCATAAAGATCAAATTCAAAATCCCCCAGAATTGAATTCAGTTAAGGCATCCTTGGTCAAGGCACAATGTCCTCCCTATTACCCACAACTATAGGATGTCAAACCAAATCACATTCACCCATGATTATAGAAATTATGGTATACATTCCTTGTAAACAATAGTTTTTCCATTTTCAAATGTAATCAACAGATGTACATTCAGACCATATAAAGCCGAGTCTCTCTACAAAGTTGGTATGAGAGTTTACAATATCTTCTTTATCTTTTTAATTAGCTGCATGATCTTAAATATTTGTTGGAGATTTGTACCATAGGACTCTTTTATAGAAGTAGGTAGTCACAAATGCATGATCATGTGAAATATAAGGAGCATGAGTACGTATGGAGCAACATGCACCTGAGCATGAGTGGCCTGAAAAAAAAAATTGCTTCTCTCTCTCAACAAAAAAAAAAAAAAAAGAAAGCCTGAGCAGCCTTTCCATGCGGCGTAATTTCACTCACTCACTCACTCACTCATGTGCGATCAGGGCAATGTGACATCAAAGCACTATTTATACAAAGGAAAACATGCTAAATGCAATAACTATACATAAAAACATGGACGAGCACAAATATATGCGCAAGTATATGTGACCTCAACAATGAGTTCTTGTCGCATCACAGCGTACTGTGCTTAAAAACAATGTTTAAGTATATCACCTATTTTTTGGTTGTCAGATTTGAATTTAAATAGATAGTTGACTTCAGATATAACAATGCTTTTATGATGCAGGTCCATGTCAGGCAATTGGAATATGAGGAATCATTTCGGTTACATAAACTATAAGTCTATAACCCTTTGAAGAGGAACTGCTCATGCTAAACTTTAGATCCCTGATAAATTTAGCAATCTTAATCACACATATAGGTACACTTACATTGATGGACTCCATTGTAGTGTAACTGGTATTGGGCTGCTCTTTTCGGTTTCCTAGCTCCGATTCACAGTGAGGATGGCAAAAGAGGGTGGTGGTTCAAACTGCATGTTCTCCAGAAATACGAGGTTGTTGGCTGAGTGGGTCTAACATGAGTATTCTTAGGTGCCAATTTGGCAGCGGAGCAAGGGAATAATTTTAAGGACTCATGATTCAAATTACTATGCCCACACCCCAGCCATGTGTGATGTTTCAAACTCAAACCTCATTATTCAATTCAACCCATTGAGTATAACTCGTGGGTTTTGGTTTGGACATGCAAAACTCATTGAGAAAATCTATCCTTTCTTTTCCCTCATTTTATGATCTGGAACCCAAAAACAGTAAGTTCAAAACCCGGAAGATAATAATAACCAAAACTATCATCACACCATGCACCTAAATTCACAATGAAACTCACAAGACATTAATAGCGAAAACTTTGAAGATATCATGCATCTAAATTCAACTTGAATACTAGATTAGTTCATAGACACCCATACATGACCTTTACGGTTTACATTTGCCTAAGGAGATGACAATTATGTAGCTTTATAGTCTTAAAGTGGGTCCTGAGGACTCTGTGATAGTGTGATGGTTGCCGTTATCAGATATTAACCAGCCATCATTCTGGTCACACCTATTGACTTCATGCCATGGTATACGAAGGAGAACATATGTCAGAAAATTCCACTTTTTATCAATTGGCACTCCATAGCAAGATTTTCTGTTCATATAAATCATGACATACTCCTTTTTCCTTTTACATGTTTTCTTTTGCTTTCTATCTTTTTCTTGGGTGTGTGCGTGTGTATGCATGCATCAGTTTGTGATTTCAGTTTAAATTCAAAGCAAAGAAACTGAGTAGAACATAGCATACCTTCAATTCTGATGTTATTTGCATTTGACTTTTGCTAATTTGAGACAAAATCTCTTTATCTCGATATATACAAATGATGGTCATTGAGCTACCATATGACACAGGAAGCTGGAATTAATTTTAAAAAAAGAACACCTCATGTGCCTCTAACAGACCTCTTCAAACCTTCAGTGGCTAACTGGCTATACAAGACAAGGTATATGATAACCTGTCAATTTTCATGTGAAAATATAAGAAACTTCCTTTGACATCAATTCAAACTCTCAGAGAGCCCCTGACGAATAATTGAAAGCTTACAATGAAATACATAAAGGACTAATTTTTCACTTTCAGAAATTTCTGATGCTCCATGCCTAAATGCCCAAGTAAATATGCTTGTTGCATTTGACCTCCGTCTGACAAAACAGAAGATGAGATTATCTTTTGGGTTAAATGGAAGTCCAGAATTAATCCAATCGAATCATCATACTCTAGAATATAATTGACCTGAACCACCATTTAATATGTTCAGGACTTTGTTTAAAGTGTCTTTGGTTGCATGTAACTAGACAATTTACAAGTCTAATAATGTTGACTGGTGCTCTTCTGGTGCTTATTTTGCTGTGTCCATATGTAACCGCTGCTTTAGAAAATCGCCAAATACAGCAATCATAAACTCTGGGGAAAACAAGACGATGCCAGATGGATGGAGAGGATGCCAGTGGTTGATTTGGGTTAAACTAAGAGTGAGAGGATGCCAGATGGATTGAGAGTCTAAAAGCGGGTGGTAGCTCAAACAGCATGATGTCTGTGAAAATACGAGGTTGTTGGCTGAGTCAGTCCAACATGATTGTTCTTACAAAATGCCAGGACAGGAATGAGGAAAGGGGAAAACATGATTTTTCTTGCAAAGACCCCAAACTTTACTTGATTTAACCCATTGGGAATACCTAAGACGGGTTTTGGCCTGGGTCTAGAATATTTGACGAGTCAGTCGGACTTGCACATGCAACAGAAAGATTTCAATTCTAGAAGAACTAGTCCTTTGTTTTCCCTCTTTTATATGACATGAACCTATGAGTAATAACTTTAAGAACTCATAAGACATGTTAATAGCTAAATACATCAAGCCATTTTGAACCTAAACTCAACCTGAACACTGCATATTTTCAAAAGCAGACACGCATATCCAACCTCTACAGTTCACAATTGCATCTGGGCATGATTATTGTGGCTTTACAGATCTTAAAATGAGCCCAAGGAATCTCATCATTATTATTTGTGTACCTTCCATCATGCCATACATACCCATTTTCTGGTACTAGAGGAATAAATATCAAAATCCACTTTTTGTCACTTGGCATGAAATTTATACACAAGTCCATGTCCATATTAAATACCACAAGACATACAGTAAATATAAACAGCGATATATTCCTTTTTCTTTTTCCTTTTATTTGTACATGAGCAAATCAAATAGCAGAACATTGCATACCTTTGATTCTGATGCTGTTCTGCTTTTTGGTTGATTATTGGACTTTCGAAACACAATCTATTTATTTTGGATAAATAAATGATAGCCATTGAGCTACTGTATTTCCTTATGAGCAGGAATTAATCCAAGAAAAGAATATCTTACGTGCCTCCTCATCAATATGATTCTTCTTATCATCAGTGTCAAAACAAACAACATTTGTCCATCCTGTTAATCAATTATGCAAATATCAGCAAATTCCTTTAAAATCAATTTGACCTATAACAGAGCATAGAAGAAATTATTGTAAGGTCATAATAAATATAAATAAAGAACTACGGATATTAAATAGATATCTTTTGATTGTACCTTTAGAAATTTTTGATGGCCCATGTTTGGCCTAGTCTCAGGGTAAATGCTTTCTTGTACTTGACCTGCAACTGACACAGGCACAAGATTTGTTATTTTTCTATGTAGAATGACAGCCCAAAAACAACTCAATTAAGCCATCCTATTCTGGAACATTACTGACCTGATTTACTGCTTGAACATAATCAGGACATAAATTAGCATGTGTTTGGTTGCATGTAACTGAATGACATACAAGTCGGAAACATTGATTGGCAGTTTTCTGGTTTTCCTGTTGCTTTGTACAATGTAACATCAGCATGTAGAGTAATTATAGTCTGAGCGATGGCAGCTCAAAGCAGATGGTGGCATTTATCAGAGACACTTGGATGTAACTGGAGTTGCTGTTCTTCCAGCTCCACACAACTCCATCTACCAGAGTTCAATTACCAGCAACCAAACTGGCCCTCGTAGATGCCAATTCCAACAATTTATTTATGATATAATGCAACTAATGCTTTCCCAATCCAGTTGGATGAAAAACAATGCAAGTGAGAACTTCTGAAAAAAAAACTTGGAGGGGTTCCAGCTCATTGTATTTTTCCTGCAAAGTGCATCTTTTCTCCAAACCCAACTACAGATAAACTCCTTTCTTTTATAACCTCTCTTTTTCTTCAAGAAGATCTCCATATCAGATCATCTCCTTGACAAAGCATGAACTTATGAAAAAAATAAAGAATGACCAAGTAAATCCCCCTCCTCATCATGTATATGTCATGCCTTATTTTGCACAAAACTTGATATCCTCATGGCTTTGCAAATGTCCAAGACAGTTCAGCCTCACAGGAACCTATGCCACACATGCATGGTTTTCTTTCAGCTGCCCACGCTGGCTCACTTGTCGGCCAGGAAAGCATAGTGCATTTGCATCATGATCACCAATCCACGATCTTCTAAAAGACTTGAAGTAGCTGGTTCTCTCATCCAATATATTCAAGTTGCAGTTACCTAAGAAAATAATTACAATTACCTGGTCTGGAATTATTCCCTCCACCTTCATTGACTCCAACGACTCAACAAATTGACTTTCATTTTTGACAGACTCAGAGTTGATAGAGTTCCGCACAACCATTTCTCTTGCTAATTGCTTGTTAAGTCCATCCCATGAATTGTCTAGAGCCATTGAGTTCTTTAGTGACACATCAAACCTGCAATCATTTTGAACCACACAAGAATGGAAGGATGTTTCAAGCATCCGGGAAGCGGCACTAGTATAAAGGTTCATGATATCCACATAACCATGGTGATCTTCTTTTACTCCATCCAAGTTGAATAATGTAATAGCTTTAATATTCTCCCTTCTATCTCCAACCTGTGAAAAACCAGCAATCATGGAATTGTACATCTCATCTTCTCTTATTGACATCTCGTCAAGAGTTTCCCTTTCTCTGTCCACATCTCTAGACTTCATATACATGCCTCCCAAAGCATTGTCAATGTAGACATCTGAAACTAAACCCATCTTTATAATGGAAGCATGAATTTGTTTCCCAAGATCAATTGCAGCCATAGCAGCACATCCTCTAAGTATTCTAGCGAAGATAACCGGGTTAGCACGTAAGCCACTTTGTTGCATCTGATAGAACAATCTAAGAGCTTCGTTGCTTCCTCTATTCTGCATATAGCCCAACATCAACGTTGCATATGAATCCCTATTCCACCTTTTCATGCTGTGAAAGCATTTACATGCACTGGATATGCATCCACATCTGACATAGAGGTTTATGATTGCATTTCCAACGATAACATCCGAAAACTCAAAACCACTCTTGACAATACGACAATGAATCTGCTCACCCAGCCCCTTTGATCGTATATCGGCACAAGCACCAAGGACAGTAGAATAGCTGAATTCGTCAGGGATCAAGCCAGATTGATACTCCTTGGTGAAAAGTTCAAGAGTTTTCACCGGTTGAGAATTCCAGCAATACCCAGCAAGCATGATATTAGTTAAGATCAGATTTTGTGAAAGAGATGAGTAAGAAAACAGCCTAGAAGCACTGTCGATGTACCCACACTTTGCATACATGTGAAGCATAGATGCATTCATAAAATCAGAAGATTCAAACCCAAGTTTCAGAGCCAAAGCATGGATCTGCTTGCCCTTATCTATGTCAAGAAGACCTGTGCAAGCAGTTGTTACTGTGACTACAGAATGCTGGTCCAATTGTATGCCAGTTTTCCTGAAAGCATGAAAAGTCTCAAATGCTTCCTCAAACTGAAGATTATGAATGAGACCTGCCATAACTGCCGTCCATGAAACTACATCACATTCTGGCATCCTATGAAAGACTGAATTTCCATCGGCCATCTCTCCAAATCTAATGTACATCGAAATCAAAGCATTGCCAACTGAAAGGTAAGAGAACTGTCCAGTTTTCAGGATATGACTGTGGATTTGCCTGCCTTCAACCAGACAAAGACACAAATTTAGAATGGTAACCAAAGCTCCCTGCTTTGGACTCCTGTCCAAAACAAGAAGTTCTTCAGCAAGCTTCACAGCTTCTACTCTTTGACCATGAAATTGATATCCTGAGATAAGTAGCGAATATAAGGATGCATCAGGTTTCTTAACTGCACTAAAGAGCTTGCCCATATAGTCCACTTCTCCGAGCTTGGTTAACAATCTGACAAACTCAGCAACCACGTAGCTGTCAGCATCCAATCCGTTCTTAATAGAGTAGACATGAAGACATTTACAAAAATCAAACGTCTCCAAAACTGAAGCAGCACTGGCAACTATTCTCAAAGTCACCAAGTCCATAAGAAACCCTACTCGACACATCTCCCGGCAGAGCTCCGCAGCCTCTACGAAGAGGCCATTCATTACATAGCCAGAAATCATAGCATTCCAAGCGACCGGGCTCTTCACAGGAATTTCGTAGAACATCTTCAGGGCGTCATCCAAACTACCACATTTTGCATACATACCTACAAGCCCAATCTCTACAAATCTATCAAATCCCAACCCACTTTTAATCACCAGTCCATGAATCAAGATGCCCAAATCAAGAATCCCAGACATCGAACACCCCTTTAATGCTGATGATATCAAAAAGTGGTTGGGCTTTAAGCCGCTTCGGTACATTTTCCTGAACAGCCCACATGCCTCGAGATCGAAACCGTGGGCAGCATAGCCTGAAATCAAAGTGCACCAAGATATATGATCTCTCTCGGGCATTCCATCAAACAGCTTGACACAGCTATCGAGCATCCCAGTTTTTGAATACATATCCAACAACACGTTCGAAACCAGGAGATCTGATTCGAATCCCAATTTGATCAGATGAGCGTGAACTGAACCTCCTAGAAGGAAACCCTTAGATCTGATGCATTTTCTGAGCAAATTAGTGTATACCTGAGCGTCGGAAGCGTGGAAGATTTGGTCGAAGGGGCCTAAGATCTCTAAGACATCGCTCATGGTTCCGCTGTTGCGAAGGGGGACTCTGTGATTGTGAGTGATTAGTTTGTTGAGATGAGAGGAAGAGAAGGTCCCACATCGGTTAATTTGGGTGGGCTTCAGGTGGTGGAGAGATGGGGTGGTGAGGAAGCCTGCGAGGGAGGCATGGAAGAGGGACCTTAACATAAGATTGGAGGTGGGATTTGGGTGCAGTGGCGGTGTGTGCCGCTGAAATTAGTGATGGGGCATGGTCGGGAGATAGAGAGAAGTAGTAGGGGTCGTTTCTCAGGGCGCGAGATTTTCAAAACCTCTCAGACCCCATCAAAACCATAAAAGAAAAAGGAAAAAAAATCATTCAAGTCATAAGGAGCCACTGCAACTACCGTTAGAAATTGTAAGACGTGATCAAATCATCAAAAGAAAAAAAAAAGGATAAGGAGTACGGCTGTAAATTGTAATGGTTCCCAAAGAAGCTTGGTCATAACTCTCAAGTATGTTCTCCATCATGCTCTCATGCTCCCACCCATGTTCGATCCGGAACGGCCGGAAGCAGAGTGAGCGACTTTCTAGTTTTCGGGAAACCCAGATGGGATGTAGATTCACCTCCTTTTCAGCGACAACCTAGCCGAGAAGGTACTAGCCACACCTATACCTCTTGAGAGGACGGCAGATAGGAGGATGTGGAGCTCGATTAGGAGGGCGAGAGTTACGGTTAGTGATTTCCAGACGATAGTGGACACAGGATCTGCACGCTGGCTAGAGGGTCGCTTGATTTGGCGGTTACGTGTACACCCACGTGTTGCTCTGTTTCTGTGATGGGTGGCATAGGGCATTCTACCTACCAGAGGAATCTTGGCGAGGAGGGAGGTCCCAATACCAGCTGACTGTGAGGAATGCCCAGAAGAGGAGGAGACCACTAGTCACGTTCTGTTTACATGCCGGCGGGCGCATCAGGTGTGGGGCCCCGTAGCAACTCGCCGGCAGT
Organism: Phoenix roebelenii; assembly: GCA_025769935.1. Taxonomy (NCBI): domain Eukaryota; kingdom Viridiplantae; phylum Streptophyta; class Magnoliopsida; order Arecales; family Arecaceae; genus Phoenix; species Phoenix roebelenii. Next base: position 9,738 of record JAOXJJ010000011.1, read on the forward strand.
CTTTCATCCCTACTGAGGCCTTTTTGAGTCAGTTGAGGGACTCAACTCGGAGATTTGACATGGCAGATAGGAGAGTACTATGGGCTCATGTGGCATATCGCATCCAGTTGGACAGAAACGCGAGGATATTTGAGGGCAGAGGATTTTATCAGAGATCGGTGGTTGGTAGAGCTTTTGCACATGCAGCCGAGCTAGTGAGCGCTGCAGCTGACTTTTCATTTGGAGATGACAGGGATATCTGAGGCTCCTCTTTGGCTCCTCCCCTGCATAGGTATGCGATGATACTATTGGTATCCTGGGAGCTCCCACCCCTTGTTTCTCTCAAGGTGAATTTCGATGGCAGCGTAGCGGAGGGCGGTAGCAAATGTGACGTGGGTTTTGTGATCAAAGACCACAACTTCAGAATGATTGTGGTCGGAGGCTGGCGCACATTTGATGAATCCATCTATGTGGCGGAGTTGCACGCGGCATGGGAGGGTCTTATATATGCTAGAGTACACCTAGGTGCCCGACGGATTCTTCTAGAGGGTGACTCGACCACAGTGGTGGACTGGATTCGCTGCCGATAGGCCAGGTCAGACTTGCATCCATTACTTCGGGACTTCTGGAGCATAGAGGAAAAGTTAGATTTACTTCGGGTTTCACATGTATTTCGGGAGGCGAACAGGGCTGCGGACTGAGTCGCCTTCTATGCAGCCCACCATTCTGGTTTTACATTTTGGGGTCCCTCCGATCATGTGCCACAGGCATTAGATCGTGTTTTACTTTGCAATAGTTCTAGGCTCTCTCATCGTCGTATGTAGTGAGAAGCCTTTTATTCAAAAACTTTAATGAATTTCTCTTGCTTATTTTGTTGCTTCCGGTGTGCTTTCACTTGTAACTTCAACTAGAAAGAAGGGAAAGAGGAAGAAGGGGGAAAAGGACTACTTTGATTTCTAAAGTGGAGAAAGTTGTAGAGGATTAAAGCTTAAGTACTTGGTTTTGACAAGGTATTTTGACAATCATTGGTGGCAGTTAGATCAACATGATATTTTTTATGGCCGCACCATATTTAGCATGCTAATGGATGTTGATGCTTTCGGTAGGCATGGATCCATCAAAAACCAGGCCAAAGAGGATTGTGTTTATAATTTACACCTGTAGCTTAGTGAGGAGTCCGAGACCCTATCTTAAATTTCAATCAGATCAGGAATAAATTACACAAAATCAGACAGGATTTCTCTTCTTATCTGCCCATCAAGTTGCATCTGTTTCGAGCAATATGTGAACTGCTCTTTATAGACATCAAATGACCATCTCAAGTTTACTGTGAGCTCAAAGCCATCGAGCAGACCCTCCAGAATATCTGAATAAGTTTCCCCAATCTTGACAAGTTTTGGTGATTGGCTAGAATTTCTAGGCATAACAAGAGAATGCATAACAGAAGTTTCCCCAATCTTTCATATCCTGAGCCAGAACGCTGGAGTCTGAGAAATATGCCCCAGCCAAGCAGAGCCCCCCAAACTAATCATCCCTAAGAAACCCATCTCCCAAATTAATCATCCTTAAGCTGCCCATCCCCAAAATTAATCATCCTCCAAAACAGAAACATGCCCCATGCACAGCCTCAGCTAACAACTAAAGGTTGTACCTTCACCTCGACAGGCGCTCTTGAAGGAGGGGAATGACAGACATCGTCCAGTTGAGCCATCAGTGTCGAGCTCGGCAACATCCGGTTGCAGCGCAGCAACCCTCCAGGGACATCCCTGCCTGCCACAGAACAGCCTTCCGCTAAATAGAAATGACCACTAGTACAAATATTCAAGCAAGCACATTCTCTCATTGAATTTTCAGTCAACTGACATAGTTTTACAAAAGTTCATTCACAAACCAAAATAGTAACCACATAATGGGCAATGAATAAACTAAACAGCAAAACCCTAACAAAAATATTATGCACCCCAAAACTGACACCAGTGACAAAACAACGAAAGATTACAGTAAACTTCTAGACGACATAGTGGAACCTTAAACATGCACATAAGCGTCGCGACATTCACTAAAACTTTATAGTACACTAGAAGGTATCGAACATGCCTTGAAACCCCTGGGATTGCATGACACTTCCTCAGTCAGTGTTCTTGCCTCTCTCCATGCTTAAGTTCACATGATAACTTTCTGTACGGTCTCACCAGACAGGCAACGGACTGAAGATATGCTACTTACCGGAGCTGCTACTTTTGAAAAATTCAAACCCAAGAAAATCTGCTGAGACTTTCAACACTAACAGGCATCGTATGGTAAGACACTTTTTATAAATAACAAATACAGCTATCAATTATTGCAACTATCCAAAAGGATTTCCCCCAACAGGAGAAAAGGAATTTGGAGTGCCTGGTTGGTAGCTTCTAGCAGCTGAATGTGGATCCATGCCTGAAAAGCCAAATGCAGCACCCTCAGTGCCCAAACCTCCAATTCTTTGAGGCCTGCAATCATGTACATGTACATTCAGTGTAAACATGAGCATGTTTCCTCAGAAAAAAAAAAGGAGATATATTTCACACAATCTCAAGTTAAATTTCTGCATGTTAGCATCCTCGAGTCAGGCTTATTTTAAGTTTGGAGATAGAGCGTGCAGAAGATCATATTCCCAAAATCTGACATTTACTTCCAGCATTTTTGTGTAGAATGGCACAACTATTGGCATCTAAAGAGCTGGTTAGGAAACAGATAAACTTTGAATATCAATCACAAGAAGGAGCTATAGGATGTATGTTTGACCATTATAATACTAGGCAAAAATGTGATTCGGTACTGACTGTAACAGATTTATTTTTATTAAAAAAAAAGAAGGTTTTCAAAAATGAATATTATTTGAAGAAATATATTGTGAAAGTACTTCGTATTTTCATGATTTTGATCAAGACAAGATATATCACTATACTATTGCAACCTGAATGAAGGTTAACTTGGTAACCCGTGATGACCTTTTGGCAGATCTGTTTGATCACCGGAGAAATTCGAAAATTAAAAAGCAGATCACATCATAGGACTTACACCACAGGAAATGCATTATTAGGTACTTGATGGGGCATGTTGTTCACAGTCTGTTGCATCATGTAGGAACCTGTCGGTTAAACCAAGTCATCAGCACCAACAAAAGAGAGTATTAGGCAACTCAAGTAACTTGCATCAGCAAAGAAAACTGGAAGGCAACAATATAATCTTACTTGGAGTCACAGCTGATGGATAAGATGGTCGTTGTGGGGGCACCCATTGTGGGGAGGGGGACCCCAAGCTGGAAGTGCGCAACAAGTTCGAAGTGTTATTCATGGCCATGTTTGGTAATGCTCCTTGCAAGGAGGTCAAAGAAGGGAACTACACAGAAAAAAGAGCAACCCCTAATTCAACATTGTGAAAAAATCGCCAAAGCAGGCTTCAAAACCTCCAGCGAGAAAATAAAAGCCAAATAACAAATTAAACTAAAGAGTCTTCATTATTTAGATTTGGTCCGCCACCATGCATTTTGAATTTATAGCACAAATATGTTGGCTATGCCCAAGGAACATGGTAGGTCATGACTTCCTGAGATCGATATATCTGATGATATAGTCACAAGACCAAATAATGTTGCAAGAATACAAGTCAACTATTTAATGGCATCAAGAATAGGAGGTCAACAAGAGTATGATCCTGATAATATCGGCCACTGAAAATGATAATAGGAGTTTTCATTTAAAAAATTCAGTTCATTCCTGAAAAATCAAAATGTCTGGTGGAACAAACCCATTTCCACTGAAAGGCATCCTGAGGATTTCCAGTAGAATCAAACTTCTGATATTAAACAAAGACCAGTTCCTGACAATAAGGCCATCACTAACAGGTGCTCAAATATAACCTAACACCACAAAGTGACTGAAAACTTAAATGATGTATTGAACATTTTCTCCATAATGCTACTGTGTATTGACAAATATATTGAAAAATGAAATTTACATACTGTGGAAGCATGAGGTAGTTTTGGCTCATTGATGAGATCAAATGGATTTGTAGATTTTGATGAATGATGATACATTGGCAATGTCTGCAGCAGAAAATACCATACACAAGCCACCATCAGAAACTAGACACATTTGAAGCAGAAATTATTGATCAACCCAGATGACAAGGAGCTGAAGCGCATACTGCTGCATTTGGATACTGCATGACATACACCATGCCAGGATGTGGACCTGTCTGCCAACCTGGAACTTGTGCAGGTGCAGGCGGGTAATGTGCCGTAAAAAGATCCTGAAGATGATTTGATACCAGAAGAAATGCTAAGAGCATGAAGGCAAGGACAAGAAATTATATCAAAATGATTACCTCTGGAAGTTCTCTTCTCCCTCTAGGTTTAGCCTCTAAGGAAGCTGGCTGTAATGAAATTCCAGAACTGGTTTCATGAGGTGGTATCATTACAGCCTGCGAAGATTGCCCAGTTGGAGCAGCCATCGGTCCTTGTGAGTTTGATGAACCCCAAAACTGCTAGGACCATTCACAGAAAAGCAACTAAATAGATTATCATATTAATAATAATCACAATTTTTATAGCTTAGATAGAAACTTACCTGGTTGTTCGGAGCTCCCATGGAAGGTGCATTATATGATGGATTAATAGACTTAACATCAGCAGCTGGGTATACCGAAAGAAGTTGTTGGTTCGCAGTTGGCCATTGCCCTCCACTATTTGTTTTAAGAAAGGAATCAACTCCTGCAACAGACGAGGTTGAGAAGTTGGCTACAGGTGCAGGTACAGGAGCTGACAGTTCAGCCAGTACAGATTCAAGAGGGCTTGCACTTGAAGCTGCCTCAGGTATCTTTTGAGGGGCAACAACATCAAAAGATGCCCAACCTCCACCATTAACAGGTGGAGAGGCAGTTTCCTGAGGCGCAGATTGTTGCGATGCTCCAGCAGGAGGTTCAGGATCTGTGCTAAAATCAATCAAACTACCAGAGTTCACCCTCTTCAATTCCACAGAATTTCCAACACTGGATCCCCTGCTGCTTGAAGGTGCGGTCGTCTGAGATAAACCAAAGAAAGAAGAAGTCTCTCATATATTGACTACCCAGAAGAAACACAAAAAACACAAGCTTCAACATCCAGAGAGCACAGTTTCTCCCAGCAGTTGACGAAAATAGGTGAAAAATTAGCCAAAGATGGAGAACTTGTTTTTGAACATTAATTAAGAAGGGGAAAAACGAAATAAAAAAAAAAAATCAAATGTCCTCACACCCCCAAACTCGAAGAAAATCAATCCACAGTTATGCAGTATGATACAACTACAAACCATTTTCTGAGGTTACCTGTGTACAGGTTAACAGATTTCTCAACATCCTGGTAAGACCTGCTGATGAAGGGTACAATTATGGATCGGTCGCCTACGTTGTTTAACATGAGACATGCAATTAGCATTGGACAATCAATTTCTCATAGTATCATGGTGTGTCATGTAGCAATAATTTATAAATGGGCATGCACAAGGCTCCCGCCACAATAGGGTCTCACAAGGGTCAGCCTTACCCTTATGCATGGAGAGGCTATTTCTATGTTTCAACCCCATGGACACCCAGGTCAAATGAAGCAACCTTACCATTGCACCAATGTCCGCGCTCTATAATTTGTCTTAAAGAAATTCTTAGCCCTAATACCACGTAATTTGAGAAAAAGTATTTTGAAGAATTGCAACAGTGCAATGTAAGACTGAATGAGATAGCGTGGGTCTCTTACAACAGAGACCAGACAAGGACCCAGCTAGGCAAAGACCTCAATTTGTGGCAATGAATAGGTAAAGAGCATGAGAAAACCTAAAAGAACCCAGATTGGTATTAAAATAACAGGACTTTGTTGACTGAGGATTATTATCAATGACAAAGTAAATTTACAATGCCAAATTATAACAGATCAACCTTTTCATATCATGCCTTTGGTGATAAAACAAAGTTAAAGAAAATCATTGAATTAACATAGCATTCCATCCCATCCACAGGTTCATCAGCATAACACAGTTAAACAAAATCAAAAAATGCATTAACATTTTTTTTGGTGGGAAAAGTTATGTATTAACATACAAACCTAATATAGCTTCATATTGTTTTATCCGCACTCTTTTTTGAGAAAAAATCCCATGCACGCACAGTATCATACATGCAGCATGTAATATGTACCAAAACAGTCAACATTTATAGGATTCCAGTTTCTAAAATGTCTCTATTGAAAGGCATGCATCCATCACAATTTTATTGTGAAACTAGTTCCAGTCTGGAGTTGTTTTGATGTAGGATGTGTATCTTCAATAATAATTATCAGAAATGACAATAAAATCTAAGAGGACAATGTGTCTAAAATATCATATATTTACCTATAATGGTCCTAAACAGAGTCCAGCATCATAAGCTGCCCAAATCAACATAGATTGATAAGAAATCTGTCCTAATACATCTTCAGTGTCCTTGACATATCCATAGATAGATCATGTTTTCATTTTATTAAATGAACCAAACATCAATTTGGAATGCTACCATTACATGCAAAGTACATGCATAAGACCATGGATGAAACCAAGTATACAGCTTGTGAAGTAGCAATCCTTGAATGTTAGAAAACAAGTTTGCAGCTATTCATGACAGTAATTGCTTTTAGCTCGGCATAGCTTTTCATTAAAAGCAAGAAATGAGCAAAAATCATCCAGAAATGATTTCTACCAGCGCAGATACATGGGTAATAAATCTTCCTTAAATCACCGGAATTTTACCTGTGCTGGTGCAGGACTAACAGCGGCCTGGATTGTGTTTAATTTAGGTGGCTCATTAATCTGAATCGATGGAATATCACCACCTAGAATATCTCTGACAGGTCGAACCATGGGAGGACTAGGTACATTAACATCTTTCTGATGGCTTGGCGACCTCCCCTCTGGCCTTGGATTTCCATCTGCAGACCAGTGATCTTCAAAATTCCGGTTTTGGCTTCCATTCCCAGTTTTATCATCTCGATGCTTCACATCTACCACCTTGAGGGGTGCAGGGCTTCTCTTGTAATCACCTTGATCATATCCAGGACTTCTAGAACCAGGCCGTTCACCATAACGGCGTTCATAAGTATCCTCGTAAGGTGGACTTCTTGAGACACCCCGATAGGAATCTTCCCTTCTGTTCTCATAAGTATCTTCCCTATCACCCTGCATCATACATATGCCATCTTGTTTCAACAATGGGTGTAACCATCATACACAAAACTGTAGAAGACACCTGAGAAGGATTCTTCCCATGACTACCAGCGATGATATAGAAGCAAACATTTAAGATCTTATTCAAAGTATTCAAAAACCACCTTCACATTTGGAGGCCTGTTAATGCTCCTTTCCCCAGTATACCTCCGATCCACATAAACATGCTTGATGAAATCTCTGAGCTTATCAAGATTGCTGAAACCAAAAGAAAGGATCAGATTCACCAATTATGCAGATTTCAAGATGGCAAACCTTGGATCAGCAATAAACCTGCTGTCAGGAACATAGTGACGCTGTGGATCCCATTCTTTGAAATAGATTTCCTTAGCACGCTGTTTTTTATTAAAAAAGGAAAAGATAGTAAGAAAATCACTAACTAATATAGAAGCACAGGTTGAACATAATGGTGCAAATGCACATTACCTCATTCCCTCCTTCTTGAAGGGCACGAACTTCTTGTGGAGTAAATTTGGCCATCGATATTGATTTCACACGGTGGGTGAACTCTCGACTTCAATATATATAAATATATATATATAAGAGCATCGTGAAGTCAGCATAGAAACAGATGACTTAATTTTACCAGTCATTCCTATCATATCATACTCAAAAGTCCATCATCCAAGGGAATTAGGAATCTAAGTCAATTGAATGTCAATCATCACAATAACATATATCATGTATCATGTATCATGTATTATATACTGTGAACATGTATGACAAGAAACAATAAATGTTAATGGCAAATAAAAAAGAAAAGCCAAAATGAGATGCCAATCAATACTTACTGTAAGCCACTACAATTTGTGCAAATGAAAGTCCAGAAATTTGTGCATACATATTGCGGTCCCTGTTCACAGAAGCATATTAGGAAATAATCTTTTGTAAGGTGCATATCTGCATATCAAGAATGCTTTCTCCGTATATAATTACGGAGTTTCAATAAAGTTAGATGATAAGCATGCTTAACAGAAAAAACAACATAAAAGGGCAAGCCAGTAAATCTCAGTAATTTATAAAATTGGGATCTCATTTGCAAAGTAATTGCCTTTTCATCAGTGCAAAAGTCAAGATGATCTCTCATCAGCATTATATAAATAAACTTCTATGAGGAGAACAAACATAGGCTGAGGTCACATGTCACTTTCTCATGTTATCTAGACCCCAAAGTAACTTGACACCATGCTTGGAGGACAATTCAGTTTTGTCAAGACATCAAAGTCGAGGCTAACCCTTAGAGGTACAGTAGCCCAAAGAAACCCTATCTAGAATTAGAATATTCAAGCAACTTCCGTCATGTTCAATACCAAGACAACTTTAGGTTGAATGAGAAAGTTATGTCCATTTTACAGGAGCGTTGTCCAGTTGAAAGTCACTAACAAACTCGCAAAAACTATGATTTTGCCATTCATTGCTAGTTTGACAGAAGTTCAAATTTAGACTGCTTTTTGGGTCTGTTTTTCTTACTTTTCTCTGTTGAAAAAGGTTGTAGGTCGAGGAAGAGTTCCTATTAGATTTAGAAAAGGTTTTTTCCTCATTATATCTGAGTCATATATGAATTAGGCAAGAGTCCTAAGAGTTGAAGGGACTTTTATATATAATGTTTGTGTCCTATTTTCTTTTGCGTACAGAGCTGAGGTAATAAGATTTGAGAAATTCTCTTTATATTCTTGTGCAGTCTAAGACCGCGTCAGAGGCTTGTGATTCAAGGCTATGGTTAATTTCAAGATGAAGAGCTTGGTGAGAGACAGACAACTTTGATTAACTTCTAGTGAAGATTTTAATGCACAGTAACCAAAATTTGTGAAGCTAGAGGTTGAGACCGAGCATCCAGCAAGAGTATAGGGTAACCCCTGTACACCGATAAAGAATATCTTCTAAACCCTTTTACCCTCTTTCTTGCTTCCACTTAAGCAATTCCTTTATTTTATTACTATTTGTAGTTAATTTTATATTTTACTACATGCATGTAAGAAAAGAGAGAACTCCATCCTTACTGATCCAATTAGAGAAAAAAAAGAGAATTTCTTCAACCCATACCTCTCAAAAGAATAACAACAAACAAGAGAATTCATGAAAGTAGGGTTCAAAGTCCCCATTTCTTTCATTAATTCTATGATAAACTTGCTTGCAATGCCTCTGTTTATACTAGTGAGAATCATCCATACAAAATCCACATCAAATTTCTCTTCTAGTTAGAAGAAGTTATAATTTTTCTAAAATAGACATAACTAGCAAAAAAGACATGAAAAGCTAAAGAAAATCCTCCTGGAACTAGCTCTCAACTTCTACATCAATGTCTTTAGCCGCTTCGTCTAATTCTTCTTGGAGTCGACTTATGCCCCATCAAAGTGTTTCCCAAAAAGGAAACTTTTAGTTTGCCCACCACGTTTTTGAGGTCCAAACAAGGAGATTTTACCCCCTCGGCTGCTCTATGCATAAGACCAGTTAGGGAGTCAAGGCAGCATCATAGATCTCAAAATGTTACCAAAATCATCAAAAATAAAACTCAATTAGACATTGTACAGGTGTGTTATGGCACTCGAAATGTTTAATGTAAAATTTTCCTTTCAATACGCCATATCTTGCTCCCATACCCTAACAAAGCCTACTTGTAATAGTCAAAATAGTCCACATCGAGCCTAATGATCTTCTTAGATCACTTGCCTGCATCAACTATACTGCCACATAACATGATTTGAAGTCTTATATTACAAAATTATAGTTTACATACCAGGAGTTTTATAGTATCTTTCCACATCCTTTTTTCCCTTCCCATTTGTCAACGGGCATGACAATACTTCTCCATAATTATAATCATATGTTTGCACTAGCTCACATACAAGTCATTAATCATGGTCATTTTACCAAAAGCCTTATCCCTACGTACCAAGATATAGCTTATGATTAAAAAAGCTAAAAATTGTGATTATGTAGTGAGGCAGCACACTGCGCCATCAATATGAATTCCAGAACTGAAACATATGTATCGGCTATATTTATGGATGAATGGTTAAATGAGACAGAAAAACAGAACAAAGTTAAGGTACCAAATTTAAAGGAGAGGTCCTGGAATCTCACAGTCAGCATTACTTTCAGATGAGATGGTTATAACAGTACATCAAAGAGCTACACAGCAAATATACAGAAAAAAATTACTACTTCCAGGAAAGATTGTTGTAATTTAGAAACACTACATCATAGAGGTCTCCATATACATCCAGTGCAATACACTTCCAGCAACACCAATATACTGCTAGTTCTATGCACCACTGATGACACTAATGCCCACTAAAATGAACCATTTCAAAACATATGAGCTGATATAGTGGAGCAATGCAGTCGTCAGGCCAAAACCAGACCAACCAACGCCAGACACTGTCTACAACTCTACATAGTTCTAAATGGAAAGATATAACTGTGAAACATTTGGAAAAAGAAAAAGAAACTTGACTTTAGGTTCCTGGTCATGACTTTTTCACACTAAACCATGTATTTCAAAAGTAGAACTCAATCATCCTCAACATATAACATCATAATTTATCAGCATAGGCGCATGCGAAACTAAAGATTGATTCTTCCACATGATTTCAGATATGTTTGTGTGACGGAAGAGTAAAGTCAATAAAGAAATGACTACAATTCGCAGATCATTAAAGAAGATTGAAAAGAAAAACCTTACCAGACTGTTGCAATTGATGCATCTCCGATTCGCAGGGAGCTTCAGAAGCCCTCGTATTATTTTCTCGTTCTTCTCGTCCTCTTTCATCCGATTTGCCATTTTCTCCTGAGGATCCCCCTATTTCCTTTAACAATCCCAATCACAGTCAAGATCCAAACTCCGAAGAAAAGCGTGACTTAATAACCAAGAAACCAAACTGCATCCATGAAATCAGAGCAGATCATCGAGAAAACAAAAGAAAACTCAAAAAAGAATCATGGATTGATGCAACTCGACGAGTAAAACTACGAATCCCCGAGATCTGAAACACAATTCCTCTCAAACAAAGAAGCCCTCGAAGGATCTGAGAGCGAAAAGAGCGACGAACGAAAAGGACCTGTTTCGAGCTCCGGGTGGACGAATTAGGAGCGGGAAGCCTAACTGATGCTGAGAAGTTCCGGCGGCCAAAGGAGGTTGAGATCTAAAAGCTGCATAGGATTGGAGAGATCGGGGGTTTCTTCTCTACTCCTATCTAGGGTTTAGAGGAGATGCAGCTTTCCCAGACGAAGCGAGGTAGAGAGAGAAAGAGAGAGAAGGGGGAACGGAGGGTGGAGGGCTTCGCTTTTCTTCTCGCTTCTCTCTCCGGTCAAGCCGGTTTAGCCGGTGCCGACGGTGCTTTGCCCGTATGCTACGGCCAGTTTACTGAAATGCCCTCCAAGAGAATTCTTGGATTACTTGAGCGCCCTTGGAAACAGTATCAATTTACCTTGTTCGTGTAATCTCTTATCATGGATCTCCAAAATGCTAAATTTATTATTTATTATTTTATACATATATAATTAATATATTAGAAACTGAATCTATTAGGACTTATTTAGTTCTCATGTAAAATTTTCTCTTATCAAAATATTTTTTTAAAAGGCCGAAAATATGATGTTTAGAAAAATAATTTTGGCATATTTGGTTGATAGTTGACTAAGAAAAAACAGTATATTTCAGAGTAGCTAATGTTTGGTTGAGCATCTATTTTTCTGAGAAAGTGATATGAAATATATATTATACTCTTAATAAAGAAAAATACATTATCTATAGATTTTGATAGCCCAAGGTAGGTTTAGAGAAAAAAATTAGATTTCAAACGTTGGAAAATAACTTTTCCATGTCTCTCATGAATTTTTTTATATAAAACATGAAAATCTTATTTTCATATGAATGCTACTTTTCCATCTCTCCTTTGAAAATTCTAACCAAATAAGAGGTCTTTCCAAAGCAAAAAAAAACAAAAGGTCTTTCATTGTTTTCCTATTGACCACACTTTTTTTTTCTATTCCCATGAACCAAACTAGTCCTTATAGTTAAGATGTCAATTTAATAATTTTATTATTTTATAACATAAATCCATGATATTATTAGTTTTACCTACAATTTTTTATAATTAAATACTACTAGATTTTGCCATGTACATTAGATATGGACAGAAATATACAAACTCTTAAGCGGTGCTCCATATACTACCCAAAAATTTGCTTTAATCATTAATATATATATTATTTTTAAATAAAAAAGAAAAGAATATGTGAGTGCAAACGAGGATTTGTCAAGCTGCTTGAACCAAACTTAATTGATAGAATCATACATATTGACCAAATACTATCGTCACTTTCATAAATCCTAAATGCATTGCATGCTTAAAAAATTAACTTTTAAAAAAAGGAAAATTATTAACAATCACCTCCTAAAATCTCGGACAATCCTTATATGCCAACATTGCAGCAAATCACAAAAATAAGTCATAATTATAGTATGTTGTTAATATGCATTCTATTATAGTATATTTGAATTAAGATATTCCATAAATTACACCATCAGCATAAAATAGCCAACTAGTATAATTGATTGCACCTAATTTCCAATAGTTTGTTAAATTCAAATCCTACATATTGCTCAAAAAATGGTACATAATGGGTATAATATACTTAGTGTTAGTCCATGCCTTGGAATATTTTCATGCAGAGAAGAGATTTTATTTTTTTATATAAGAAAAAGAAGGAAATTATAGTAGGGGTAATTTCGGAGCTCCAACGATTCATTCCGGGGCATTCTTGGGAATCCAGGAAAGAAGGGGGTCCTTTGGCGGCGTGGGTGCGCTGGAGATTCCGGATCATCCGTACGATTACGAGTAGCGATGAGCAGGACCGCTTGGTCTTCTCTTTTACCATTCGTCCTTCTGGATACAGCTTCCCATTTCCACGGCCCGGGTGAAAGCTTTGGTAAAGTTCGCCTGTAGATCAGTTTAGCTAATCCCGAAACGGCTACGTGGCAAACCAACATTTGTAGAGAAGAAACATTATTCCCAGTTCCATTGACAGACGTACACGGTTCTCCGCTCTTCCCGCTGACAGCTTTTCTTAACCTCGGTTCCGAACTGACGCCTCCTCCACTTTTCGTCTTTCTCCATCCCTTGCCTCATGGCTAAAAATAGAATTCGTCGGACGAGAAATATTCCGGCGACATTCTCCGGACAACGGAGGCGACGGCGAGATTCTCTTTCCGCGATTCCTTCACGGTTTTTCTGAAAAGGATCGCATCATGGATATCTAGTATGGCATCGATTTCGGGATAAGATTTATCGTGTGCAATAGCAAATGATATAAAATTTAAAATTATAATACAATAACTTTTATATTTCATACACTTATGGATTTTTTTTTTCCTTAGGAAAAGGGGTAGGGAGGAGGAAGGGACCAGCCCACCCCCATGTAGCAGCTCCTACTGGCTCCCGTCCAGTCAGGAGAATGTTCGATGCGGGTAGACTCCGTTTTACTCATACCCTCCCCATCCGAAAGTAATTCGTCACACCTTGCACCATCTAGATACAGGTGGAAGGAAAGCATAACCACCAACAAGCCATCCGACGTGGAGCATCCAGTCTCCGAATTTAATCGACGTCTACGCGTTTCGAACCCATGTAACTTGGACGAAATTATCGCCCCCTTACCACCAGGCTACTAACTTGGTGGCACATTTATCGACTTTAAGAAAAATCGCCATGAATATTTTCTTATCCATCTATATCTAATTGGTACTTTTTAATTTGTTAGCTTTCATAAATTTTTATTATCAATTGTTTCTCTATTTATTTCCACCATTTTAAATGGTTATTTATTTATTTATATAAATTAATGGTAAAATTAAAGCATAGTTTTTTTTTTAGTATGATTTGGCTAAAAAAGTATTTTACTTTTTTTCCTTATTTATTCATGGTTGGTGTGTTCCTTAATTCTTTTTTATTTTATTTTTTATATCTTATTGGAAGCCAATTTACATTCATGACTGTACTGTGATTAGGTGAAACATCTTTATTTTTCAAAATGATGTTTTGGATTTTATTTTGGTATTTACATGGCCAAGATTGTGTAAAAACAAAAAGGTAAAGATCAATTCATACTAAGTTTAACTTTTATAGATATATAATTTTTTTGGAGGTTCGATATGACTACCTGCATGTATAAAAAAAAATCATACAATTTAGAAATCTTTAGTCTCTACATTAAATGATCAAATATTTTATATCATTTAGACTGCTCAATTTTTTATCATTTGATGCATTATTTATAGATCTCTAAATTATATAATTTTTAATAAATAAATAGACTAAAAATATTAAATCATATTTAATATTTTTTTTTGAAAACGACAATTCATGTAGCCCTAACATAAGTACAATCTGCCAAATCAAGAAAAAGTAAAAAAGTATTGATGCCCAAGGTGACAACCCAAGAGGGGGGTGAATTGGGTCTTTTAAAAATTATGTTCCCTAATTTTTACTTTGAATTG
>JAOXJJ010000014.1:5651-22929 GCA_025769935.1 Phoenix roebelenii
ATTAATTATAAGTATTCACTTATTCAAGGTCCACTGTACCGACGTACCGGTGGGCATCGATACCAGTACGGTACCGGTACCATTGATTGTAAATGATTAATTATAAGTATTCACTTATTCAAGGTCCACTGTACCGACGTACCGGTGGGCATCGATACCAGTACGGTACCGGCACCATACCGAACCGAACCAGTTCGGCTGGTTCGGGCCAAAAGCCAAAAAAAAATTGAGATCGGTACGGACCGTTTGGTACAGGCCGGTACCTGTTCGGTATGAGCCGGTACCGGCCGGTACGGGTTACGAATAGTCGAAACCGAAAAATATAGCTGTACCGTACCGGTTCCATCCGGTACCGGTACATACCGGCCCGTACCGACCCGTACCGATCGGCACGGCAGATCATGATTCACTAAGTTTTGAAGGAGAAGGGCTTGAACTTCATGGAACTGAAACTTGATTGTAGGAATCAAAATTTTGAGGGGAGGAAGATGTAGATGAGATCCTTTTTGTCCTCAATGAAATAAAACTTCTTTCTATCATTTATCATTTAGTTTGGAAAAGAAAATTATTTTCTTTTAAATTTGCTTCATTATACATTACTTTATCAATGGAGTAGAAACATGCTTATGCTTTCCTATTTTGATTAATTATCGTATTCATGTTATCATGGGCTGCACTTTTCATTTGGCTTTTAGCTTCTTTGTGCTACTGAGGACAGCAGGTTTTATGTCCAAAATCATCATGTTACACCTTCATCTAGTCTCTTTCAAATCTAGAGGAATTTTGGCAGGTCAAGGAATGAGCTTAAACTTCAAGCAAGAATATAGATTACCCTACCAGCTTAAACTCTCATGCTCAATTTTGCCTTGGCTACGAATTCATCATCATTTCCAGCATGTCGACTTCTTCTTGACAATTTTTCATTAAATCTACTCTATCCTCTTACATGGAGTTTTCTCAACCTTGAGTTGTGCAAGTGGCCTGAGTGGTGAACTGGTGATTATGATAATTCAATGTTTTAAGGTTTTGCTATCTTATAAATTAAAAGTTGAAATGATTTCGGAATATATTCTTCTAACATTGGCAGAGATTTGTTCTTGATTTTGTTTGTTTGCTTAATCTGTATATTGTTCAGTTTTATAGTGTATCTTGATACGGTACTGCAAATGTTGATAGATATAATAATATTGTGGTTTGAACTCTTAAAATATGTAGGCTTGCTTCTCCAAACCCAAGGACTTATATTGGTTCTGGCAAGGTTGCTGAAATCAAGAGTGCAGTTCATGCTCTCAATGTCGAGACTGTAATTTTTGATGATGAGTTGTCTGCCGGGTCAGTTGCCTCTGTAACTAATTTGTATTTATACATTATGTTCTATTTCTACATGCAGTTCTAATGTTGTATTTTTCAACGAGCTACTTGGTTAACATAACACTTGCAATCCTATTAGATTTATCTAGAAGATTATGCTAATGTATAATCACCCAATTATGCTGCTGGCACAGAACATGTCATATCTCTTGAAGACTTCAAAGTTCTTAATGCATATTGTGTTCCTAGTCTTTTCCAGAACTGAAGATCTAGTGAAAGAGAGATATATAGTGGTATCAAAATGAAGGAAAAAGAAAAGTGGGTAAAGATTGAGGCAAGATAGAGAAGGGGGGATGGTAGAAACTAGAAAGGGTCTATGCACAGCTTGCAAACTTCCTTGCTCCTTAGTTATAATGAAGTGGCCTGATATTACATTTTTTTTGGAACTGAGGGGGTGGGGTTGTTCAGTAGTCGTATTGAAGACCCTGCCCGGTTCCCCGAACACACTATAAGGAAGTTATAAAATAGTAATTATTTGTTATATAAAGAGGACTACTAAGATTAACTTTGGAAAACAACAAGATCTAGTTATGATCTCATAAATTAAAAATTATTGCTGTAAGTAACAGAAAATGAGTTCAGATTTTAAAGTAAAAGTGAAAAGAAATAGATGTGGTTGATAACTAAATATGATTAGAACAACGAAAACTGTGGGTGCGATTGATGGTAGATATGCATACCTTGCACTTGAAATAACATAACGTTGACTTAGAAACCAACGAAATACCATGTTTCTAAGCTGGTTATAATTCATTATGTATATCTTGGCTGGTCATTACCTTTACCATGCAGGTTGTTAAGGGACTCCTTTCAAGCCAATTCGCATAACCTTCTTAACATCTAGGACTAAATTAGAGATAAACAGTGAAATGACTGAAATTGGATAGTATTTCTAAGTCCAAAATTTAAAATTTGGCTCAAAACTAATGAAAATATAAATCCTGTAGCCCATGACAAAGGGCTACCTAGATCCTAATGGTCTTGATGCAACAACCTAGGACCTCACCCAAAAAGGCCAGCTATGAGGTATTATTTGGACTCCTCGGCCCTATATAAGTAACCAAGATTTACTTAAAGAATAATCAATATGAGACTAAATGCATGCCTACGCAAGTCCTTGCACACTCTCCCTGTTCAAGCCTTGTTATTCTTGTCATGTCCAAATCCAATCAAATACAATCAAATACAGTCAAATATAAAAGTCCATGGTTGGCTCTAAAAGGGCCCATGATACAATATCCCTTAGTCCACATGGGTTAGGAGTCAGGTTCATTTTGATACCATTTTTAACGACCCAAGACCTTGTCCAAAAATGCTAGCCATAAGGTATTTGTAGGCTTTGTATAAATACCTAAGATCTATCTAGTGCATAACTCATGTAGGACTAATACATGCCAATTGGGTCTCCACACTTAAGACTCTTGGATAAGATTTGTAACTAATTTCAATCAACCTGGGACTTTTTGGCTAGATCAAGATTGAAAGAAAAAATGATCAGTTCCCTACATGCTTTCTAGTCCCTAAAGCAACACCTAGAGGTCCCAATTGGGGTACATATTGCCCAATTGAGGTCCAACTGCTTTACCAACCCTATATTGAGCCATTCTAGGCAGACTGGGTTAGTTTGTCCCATACCAGGGCCGAATTAATTCTCGAACAGAACAATATTGCTGCCTAATAGTGCTTAGGAATAGTCTTTAGTGGAAAAATGGTTTATTCTCCACCATTAAAGTTGGAAACATACAAAGCAAGATTTTAAAAGCATCTTATTCTAATCTTTGCTTGACTCAACCTTGGAATTTTGAATTTTAAGGCTAGAAGAACCTTGTCTTTGTTTGAGTTTCATCCCAAGGAATTTAAACAACAAAAAATAAAGTTCTGAAGTAAATAAACATAAGGCATCTATCATAAATTAGACAGAAATCTGCCTTCTGTCAGATGTTAAACTTAATACAGCAGAGGTATTATGCTAATCTAATAATTCACACCAATTAGTTTGGATAAGAAGAGAAGAAAATTAAAATATTTACTACATCTCTATATAATTTTATATTACATGAAGTGTCTCTTGAACACTACCATGGTTGGTCCCTAGCCTAGATGAGAAAGGTGGAGGGTTAATGTTAGGTTGACAGTCAATCGTCAAAACTTGTCAAATTATGATGAAATTGATCCAGAATGTTAGGGTGTCCCTTATTTTGTATGACATGCCACGACCTAATCTGATTATGGTGAGAAGTGAGCAAGAATTGTCGAGGTCATTGACTGTGAATGGTGTGCCAAGATATGACCCAGTTATAGTAACAAATGAGCAAGGGTTAGCTAGGTTATATGTTGTAAGTGATGCTACACAGCATATCCTGTTTGTGGTGACAAATGAGCAAGTGTTGCTTAGGTTCAGGTTGTTTTCTTGAAGGAAAAGATTAGACCCTGAATAGGAATTCTTGGCAAATAAGGATCCACAATGCTGACCACAAATAGTTGGGATAAGGCTTGATGATTATGGCTATGATTATGAAGTGTCTATGTAAGAAAACTTTGATGCTTTTCCTCATTGCTCACATGGATCAATTCCTAATCTACAAACATAATTATCTGGCTTTGGATTTTCTTAGAGTAGAACATACAATGGTAAAAGGGGAAAATAAAGTAAAAAAGAACCTAGTGTACAGGATAAATTTTATAGCGGATGACTACTTCTGTGTCATCCAAATGGCCAATCCTAGTTTTTAGTTTTTGTTATTATGGCTAGGAACTAAAAGAACTCCCTCAGCTGTGTTTGGTTACATGGTGAACTTTAATCTCGTTTTTTTTGTTGGTTCCCTATTATGGAAATTCTTGGTTGTATATTGAATATCTTAATTCCCTTCTTTGCTGGAACATATGATAGAAACATTTCAAATATTTTGTTAGCGAGTTAGGACCCTGCTTAGAGGCTGGTTCTTGTAAATAGGATCATATATATGACCAGCAACTTCCTTTTCCATCATGTCTTATAGTCTTGGTGCTATGTTTTTGCAAGAAATAAGGCAGGACTACCCATTCAAGTATCCTAGTCATGGCTTTCGGAGGATTCTAAAGTGAATGACATGCATGTTGATCACATAACCACACAACTTGGAGTCAAAAAATAAATTTACTACAATGTTTGTAATTAGAAATTGAAATGCAATTAGGTATTAGATATAATTAATTTTTTGATGAGTTAAAACTGAATAATATTACAAGTGACAATTAGATATAGAATTACAAATAATTAAAATTCATTATTTGAAATTCTGTATGTTTCAATGTTCTGAACCTGGTTAAAATTATAAATAGATTTTAGTCAAAATAAACTAGGAATTTCATTTAAATTCCTCTGGCAGGACATATAGTCTCATAAATTACCTAGGTGAAGTTTAGGTTAGTGTAAAATCAGGAGTAATAGAGAGCCAAAGATATTGTCATAAGTTTATATTTAACTAATTGCCTTCCTTTGTTGATTAAATCAAGAGAATTCAAAAAGAAAAATCAAGCAAGCACTAGAAAGTTGGTGGAGTCGTTGGGAACAATAAGGCTGTCTTGGTAGCAGGACAAGAAAGCTACTAGGTATCCCTTCTTGCAGTTTCTTTCTTAGAATCTAGATCTGTAACCTTTAGTTTCTAAATTGATAGTTGCTTCAAAAGTTAGGTTTAGATTTACTTTTGTTGTGAAGCTTGCTTTAGTCTTCTGCTAGGTAATTCTGAAGCTTGCACTAGGCCATCCATCCTGCGTCATTTGGATAGAATCTGATTCTAACTTAGCTGCACTGCATCGAATAGGACTTCTGGCTGCCCTTGGGCATACCAGATTTTAGTTTCTTACAAAATCTGTTGCATAATCTGGAACATTAGGAATCTAACATTCCTTTTGAGATTCTTAATTTGTTTCTTTTTTGCTGGCCAAACTGGAGATGTAAGTTAGCCACATTGGTGCTTGTGATATGCATAAAAATATCTGAAGGCTGCTACTGAAATATTAAAGCATGGAATATCCATATGATGGAAAGAGATGCTAAATTGATTGCTTCCATATAATCACTTTTTTTTTTTTTTTGAATGTTGTTGTCTTCATTTCTTGTTTCATTAATCACTAGGGCTCACCCTATCATCCCCTTACCTTAGCATAGGGAAAATTGTAAGTGTGCTTGCGAATCACGATCAGATTATGGGACCATAAACTCTAAATCAGGCTGTAGGCCAGGTGGGAAATATTAAATTGGTGGCCTAAAGGCCTTGTGATTTTTATCCAAACAATGGCAATGGGTGAAAAAATTGGATTTAAAGGAAAAGCATTGGCTATAGGATAAATAAGGAAAGATCCTACTTTCATACAGTACAAATCTTTTGAGACATTTTTCTATGAATAATTCAGCATGTAAAAATGTAAGGTCGCCTTAAGGAAGTTTGGTTGCATTAAATCTATAGTTTGGCTTATCTGTTTATAACTTTATATGAAAGGTGTGGGCCAATCTTATAGATGTAAAGCAATCTTAGATCTAGACCTCTGTTTGGGAGCAGAGAAACTCGAGGGAAAGCATGCATAATCAATTGAAACTCTGTTCTACATCCCTACGGTTTAACCATGGGATTTCCCATTTCCCTATATCTCTTTTCTTCTATTTTGATCTCCACCAAGTCACATTTGATATAATATATTTACAATTTACGTACACATTTCATATAGTATATTTACAATTTACATACACATTTCATATAATATATTTACAATTTACTTTCACATTTCATATAATATATTTACAATTTACATACTAATGAAACTAATTTGCACTTTTTATTATGATTTAAAAGATCTTTGCCAACTAGCATATATGTTGTATCAAGTTTTGTTCCCACTTAATTTCTATGTGCTTGGATCCCTAATGCTGCTTGTTTTTGTCAATTTTGTTGATTTAAGACGATATATTTTGCATGGTTCATGCATTCTTTATTATTCTTAAAGTGATGCTGAAGAAAGTTCTGCAAGTATGTCTAGAAATCTCCACTAACTATATTTCTACAATAAATATGCTCATATTAATTTCTCTGACTTTCATATATATATATTCCTTTTATCATCCTTTTCACAGAAGTGGTTTTTGATGTATGTGAAATTGAATTAGAGCTTTAATCCTGGTTACATTTGGAATGTTGACATGCAGACAACTGCGTAACTTGGAGAAGGTATTTGGTGGGGATGTACGGGTATGTGATCGAACTGCTCTCATCCTGGACATTTTCAATCAAAGGGCTGCAACACATGAAGCTGCTTTACAGGCAACTCTATTGCCTTACTATTTAGAATTTGAGCTTGTTTACCCAACACTAACCTGAGCCAGGGATTTAAGCTTCTGTCATGAAAACTATTGTTGTTAGAAATGAAAATAATGGTAAATCCAGGTTTCACTTGCTAAATGGAGGTTATTAGAACATTTTTCAAATGTAGATGTTTATTTTTGCTAGACCCTTTTTAACAAATTTTCCAAATTTATATGTATAGTTCATTTCCTCTGCTTCTTAGTGTTTGTTCTTTGTTTTGACTTGAAATGATTTTGCACAATGGTGTTCATTATGTGATGAATTAGATTCCTTTATAGTTATGCTTTTCAATAATAAGGAACAATTGTACAACTAATTATTCTCATATATTATTTAGTTGTTTTTTGTCGAAAATGTTTCAAGAACTCATGTTCTTTTACATTTATCATTCAACTACAATAGTTTGGACCAAGATTCACCGTCTCGGTAACGAACTCTATACCAGTGCCACACTAGCAGAGTGACGGTATGGTACGGTATGAAATTTTTTTTGGCTTATTGAGTATCGGTACACCATCCATACCAGATATCGGTACCGAACCGGTATGATACGGTATGCCGTATATTATCCGGTTCAGGCCGGTATGGTGTACCTTAGTTTGGACAATATTTGCATTTTGTTCACTGTCATATGCATTACAGCCTTATAATATCTGCATGGCGAAAGCAATATTTGGGGATTTGGAATTTCTTGTTAATTTTTTTCTTTTAGGTTTCTTTGGCACAAATGGAATATCAACTTCCAAGGCTAACAAAAATGTGGGCTCACCTTGAACGTCAAGCAGGAGGCAAGGTTAAGGGAATGGGTGAGAAACAAATTGAAGTGGACAAGCGTATATTACGCACTCAAGTAAGTCATGCTTGTGGGTGCAAAAACTCTCTTTTGTTACATAAACCATGAAACTTGTTCATTCAGCTCGATTATGTTATGGGGAGTTGGGAACCATGTTATAGGCATTTGATTGGCATCCTGAATAACTTAACAATTAGGGGTTTAAGGCTTTGTTTTTCTTGCTTATATGAAACTCATTACTCCGATGCTCTTGATCAAGTACATAAGTATTTTAGTGCTATTGGATTCATGCAATTACATGCATCCTGATGTGAATATGAACCTTTTATTCTTATGCTAACGCCCCGCCCCCCTAAATCACATAAGGTACTATAAATCTTTATGTTTGATAAGTAGAAGGAAACAAACTAACTTTAAAGCTATGTTATTTAGGTATACAAATTTGACAAAGCATATATACCATGGTCTGCTGTGCCGGTACTAGTCCCCAAACCGGTTGCCTAACGACATAGGTTGGTACGGGCTTGTGCCGTGCCATGTCGGGCTTGTACGACACAGTAGAGGAAGCAGGGAAGAGGGCGAATGGGAGAGAAAAAGAGAGAGAAGGGGGAGAGAGGGAGGGAGGAGGGTGGCAGAGGTTGGTGACCTAGGCAGAAGGCGGAGAAAGGCTCTGAGCCCAAGAAACAGGCCAGGTCACCTGTTTCGTTCAAAATAGGGGTCCAACCCCTTTTTTTATTTTGCGATTTTTAAGTAAAGTTGGCGAATCGCTTGCTGACTTCACTTAAAAATTGCGAAATTAAAAGGGAGCCTGAGCCTATTTTTCGGCCGTGGAGCCCGAAGGAGCATCCTCCGCCGGCCGGCCTCCACCTCTCTCTCTCTTCCTTCCTCTCCCTCTCCCTTCCTCCCCCGTTCACTCTCTCTTTTCATCTCTTTCCTTCTCTCTCTTCGGCAACGAGTTTTGTTTCTGTTACTGGAACCATCCCGATCCACTGCCGGGACGGCGCGGTACGATCGGAACCATCTGATTCGGGATGGTTCCACCGACCTTGATATATACATCTTCAAAAGCCTAGGTTTGAAAAATGTACTTTTTCTGAAAGACTTGTACTTATTTATTGTGTTGTAGCATACTAGTTAGTAGCTGATGGTAAAGTTTGCAATCTCGATAATGGACCCCATAATGGTATCATGTTGATATAGTGTAGTTACATATTGATATGGGGGTTGGTTCAGCATATTGAGACTTGGTTTGCCTCCCTATACCAAGTCTTGGTTTAGTACCAGTATGATACAATAGTGCCCGATATAGGGTAGTATGCACCGGTACAACGAACCTTGGCTGATATCGTAAGATATGAAGTGATAGATGCTGATATAAGTGTTAGATGATCTTCTCATATGTGGATTTTGTTATTGAGGCCTAAAATAGGCTTATAATAAGGTAAACAAATCATACGTCAATGTTTTGAAATAAGGAATAACAATCGCTAGGTAATTGATGCTTATGTTTGGGCACCCTGGTTGACTATACATATACATGAGAAACAAAAATTTCTAAGTAGTTGTGGGGAAGCACCGAAGCAGAAATTATGGAATGAAGCTAGGGCCTTGTGGAAGTTATTATGTAGGATAGAATCTATCCAGTTAACACATAACTAGTTACATTTGAGATTTAAGGCATCAAGAGTGGTGTGAAAAACTTCGAGATGCATCTTTTGCAGTTGAAATTATTGGTTCATGATCTAGAGTGCTCCAATCATTGTGGATTCCATTCCTCATTGATGGCGTGCATCATTGAGATTTAGATTGAATGTAAAGAACATTGGAATAGAAGTTTAAGAGATAAGAAAGTAGCTAATGCTGCTATTTATGCAGACATTCAACTAAAAGTTAGATTGATCCTAATATAGATGCTACCTTTCCACCGATCACGCATTTACGTACCTGAAATAAACTTCAGGTTCTTATTTGTCTACTTGGGTATATTAGGTCTATTAGATTCTACTTTTCCAGTTTTGTTATTGACAGATTGGTGAGTTGAGAAAAGAGTTAGAATCTGTCCGGAAGCATCGGAAGCAATATCGAAATCGTCGCTTATCTGTGCCAGTTCCTGTCGTGTCTTTGGTAAGAACATACAGATGATTATTCAGTTATAAAAACACTTTATTTTGTAACTCATTTTCTTTGGTTTAAATTGAATTGCAAAATTTCAGGTTGGATACACAAATGCTGGAAAGAGTACACTTTTGAATCACTTGACTGGAGCTGAAGTTCTTGCAGAGGATCAGTTATTTGCAACCTTAGATCCAACTACAAGAAGGGTCCAGGTAAGGATTGAGTAAATTTGAGCAGACTACTTATCCAAACATCTAGTTGAAAAATACAACTAGGAGTAGCTTTAAGCAATAAGTATATTGTGTATCTGATACATCATGGTAAGTCAGCACCAAGCATTTATTCACTGAATTGTAATTAATAGCCTTTGCTATGCTCTTTGAGGTTAAGTGTTAAGTTTTCATCTCTATTCCTGTTTTCTCAGAGAACTCTCAAGCACTCATCTAATTAGCAAAAAAAGCCGCCAGAACTCCAATTAGATAAGGTTACTGTCGACTCTTGAGTGAATTAGATAAGGCTATTGTCACAACTCAACTAGGATGTTTTTCTTGGATGTTGTCTGTTTTTCTCTTGAGTCTTCGTTTGCTTACCAAGAAAGTAAGGTAAAGGAGAAGAGCTTAGATAAAAAATGAGAAGCGTGGGAGAAAAATTATCAGGGGAAAGCTTTGGGCAAGTATTTCCTAAGTATTTGTGGCTGAGTTATTGTACTTGTTTCTCTGGATCATATTGGGTGTTCATACTTACCATATGCTCAATAGAAGCCTAGTATAAATAAATAATAGCAACTAGTCAAAGTAATAGACTTGAACTTCAGTATATACACTAGCTTTACGAAGACTTCTTCCATGGGTGGATTAGCTGATAAAGCAAAAAAAAAAAAAGGGAAAGGATCTCAATTTTATTTCTGTCTGCTCGTTAGACTTGGCTCACCTATTTACCATTTTTAGTGAGCAGGGCTAACGCCCAGCTCTTTTCCTCAAAAAGAAATTGTGCATATTTGTTGAAGCCGGCTTCTGAGTCTCTCTACCTCTATTCTTCTCCTCTATTTTTCATATTCCTTCTCAACCATGCCTCTAACATCCAGTACATCTCTGTCCTCCTACTCCTTTCCTCCTTTATGCATGTCACCTTTTTATTCATGATCTCCTTTATATTTTCATTTTTCTCTCTTATACCCATTTGACTTGATGTTGGTGATAAAGATTGTGTGGAGCAAGGTATGTCGTACCGGTACCAGTAGGCATATTGGTCACCTACTAGATTGGTATGATACTGGTTCAGCGTGTTCAGTACTGTTTCGGTACCAGGCCTGTACCAAGAGAACCCAGCCAAAACCGGAGAAGAAGAGGAGAGTGAGCGGGGGAGGGAGGGAGAAGGAGAGGCCTCCTCTGCCCGTGGAGGGCCGCGGGAGGCCGCCGGGGGTGGGGGGAGGCGGCGGAGCCCACGAAGGCGTAGCGAAGGCCGAGACTGTGGTCGCGGCCCTCCGTGGGCAGCGGAGGCCTCTTTTTCTCCCTCCCTGCCCCGCTCACTCTCTCCTCTTCTTTTTCGGCTTCAACCGAACCGGTTTGTAAGGCAAAACCGTACCAGTAAGGTGGAATTGTACCGGTAAGCCACCGGTACGGTTCGGGACGGGCGAAATCGGCCAGTACGGTCCAATTCTGCTTACCATGGTGCGGATTATGCGAAAGGATGAGGGCTATATCCGCACACCTTGATGGAATCACCATTATATAAAGGTTTCATGTACGGACCCATATTGATCTGCATAGGTTGTACTTTATGGATGCAATAAGGTACTGGCATGGTTGCCACCATACTAACACATGATATGGGTATTGTGCCCAAGGTTTTAAATTCCGTGGGATAGGGCTATCTTGGTTTCTTCATGGAACAGGACTCCCATGTCCCGTCCCATCTCGACAGTTGTCCCAATCGAGCATCCAATTAGCTACCCTTTGTCTCTTTTCCCTTCTTTGCTCTCTTTTTTTCCTTTCTTTCTTTGTTTCTTTTTCTTCTTTCCTTTCTTCCTACTTTGCTTCCTTTTTTTTTCGTTCTTCCTTTGTTTTTATCTTGGCTGCTTCTTTCTTTCATTTCTTCCTTCTTTCCTTTCTTTCTTTTCTTCTTCCTTCCTTCCTCTATCTCTTTCCCTTTTTTTCTTTCCTTTCTTCTTTCTTTTCTTTTTTTTCCTTTTCTTCTTCATTCCTTTATTTTTCCTTTTTCTTCTTCTCACTTTCCTTATTTCCTTCCCTTCTTTCCTATTCTTCTTCTTTCCTTTCTCTCTTTTTTCTTCTTCTTTTTTTCCTTTCTCTCTATTTCTTTCTTTCTCTCTCCTCGCTTTTTTTCTCTCCTCCCAACCTCAGGATTGTTTTGCACTATGTAGGTGGGTTTTCAGTCCCGCCTCCATCCCAATTCCTATTTTCTCAAAGGAATGGGATGACAACCAGGACAACCCCCATCTAGCAAGGATTAAAACCATAGTATGCCAATTCTTGCAATGTATCGTCAGTATGGGGCCTAATATCGAGATTAGAGTTAGAAATGGGCTCGGCCCTGCTCGAGGCATCTCGGGCTAGGCCGACTTCAGGTTGGGCTATGGGCTAGGCCCGAAAGAGTTCAAACTAGGTTTGGGTTTAAACGTAGATTCAATTATTTTTCGGGCCGAGCTCAGGTATGTCATTGGCTCAACCCTAACAAGGTCCGAAACAGAGCCTGAATTCAAGCCCAATTCTAGGGTCGGATCTATTTGTTTTTGTATATAGTTATTCGAAGAGAATGATGAGGAAAGGATAAATTAGAATAGATTTAGCTAAAAATAATGTATCATGTATCATTTATTTGTGTTATAAGAGAGCCTAGTTTTTGGCTAGCCAATTTACTTGTGAAGCAACGGTATGAAATATTAAACTTCAATTGGGTTCAGGCCAACCCATTTTTGGTCCAATGGGTAATTTGGGCTAGCCCGAATAGGTTCTGGTAGAGCTCGGTCAAGCTTGAGTCAGGATCGTGTTGGGCTTGAGCCTAGATTATCCAAAAAAAATTGGGCCTAAGCTCAGCCCAAAGCTCAAAAAATACTTCGGGCTAGGTTCGGGTGGGGACAGGGCCCGGCCCAGCCCGGCCCGCTTCTAGCCCTAATCGAAACATAAACATTAGTACATACACCTTCCACATCCATTTGATAGTTCTAGTTACATAAAACTATTAAAAAGTGTGCTGTGGTCATGTACAAAAGGTAAATTCAAGGTCCACCGTACCGGTACCGGTTGGCGTACCGATGGCGGCCCGAATCTGTCTGTACCGGTCCTGTACCGGTCCATACAGGTCCTGTACCGGCGGCGTACCGGTCCGTACCGGTGGCGTACCGGTGGCGTACCGGTCCGTACCGGTGGCGTACCGGTAGCGTACCGGTCCCGTACCGGTCTGTGCCGGTCCGAACCGGTCCCGTACCGGTTCTTCAACAATAAACTACCGGTACCGGATACCACGCTGATCCGGTACCGATCTTAGGCCGGATCGGTATAGCAGACCATGGGTAAATTATCATCAAAATAGTATTCCATCGTTAAATCATGAGTGAATTTTCAACCTTTATGCGACAAGATCTTTGCGTACAAATTTGAGCCTTGATTTCATAGACCGACTTTCAGCTATAGTAACCATTCTTATTTAAGTGTAGTGAGGTCCATATTATTAGTTGAAGTATTGAATCAGTGATCGCATACCACCCTAAATTGTCCAGTTCAGGGCGTATGAAATTGTACTGCTCTTGAAATGGGAAGCTAAAAGGCCTCGACTTGGAACAACGACCAAACCACTTGGTTCAAACCTGAACCAAGCAGTACAGCTCTGAACCTAGGTTCAAAACTACTCAGCCTTCTTTCCCCTTTAAAAATCAGGGGAAGGCAAAGAAGGCCTCCTCTATTTTTTTTCCGCACTCCAAAAAATTAAAAAAGAGTACTAAATTTCATGTATTTCAGCCCAAATCGAAGCCGAAACTAGGAACTAGTTTAATGCAAACAATCAGTTTTCTAAAGTAGAAACTGATTTTTTGCATTATAGTAGAAATGCGACTATTTTTAAATAATTAATTAACTAATAATATATGTAGCATTTTATGTAGAGTTCTACATTATTCTGAATTAAAATAATTTTTTTAGATATTTTGTAGTTAAATATAAATTTAATACATAAAAATTAACCTAAAATATATTTAATGAAGTAGAAAAGTTATTAAAAAAAATTATATATAGAAAATTAGAAGTTTTTTCTAGACTAATTTAGTGATTTTTAATTACAATGTAATTTCACTATTTTTAAATAATTAATTATATAATATCAATTGATTTAAAATGTTTGACATGTGTTTGGTAAATTTGCTGTAATGGACCCAGTAAGGAAGAAAGAGCCAGAGTGTGGCATTGATTGGAATTATAGGGTCATGCTCTTAGGATGGCACTACTAGAGGTGCAAGTGGTGTCACATAGTTTAAGAGGAGGGATGAGCAGGTTGAAGCAGTATCTAGTCGGTGGTGGCCCCGACATGTCTCCCTGCTAGAATGCCTTCAAAAGGTCCTGCAGCTTATGAAGAAGCCCTTTACCAATTTCAAGGTAGCCAATCAAAGAAGTGCTAAGAAAGCGGAGGTCGAACGTCGGCCAGCAGAGCCACGTCATACCATTCGAGGGATCTGGAGGGCTATGAAGCATCCATTCTAGATGAAGAGGAGGTGCAGATTCATTCTGTTATCCAGGAGAGCCTAAATGACTAGTAGCAGAGGGAGGAGATTGCTAAGCACAAAACTCAGTTTTGGCCTTTATACTACGTGTCAAGCTCTAGTTCTAGATCTACTAGGTAGATCTAGGTTGTAGGAGGGCCTCTTTGGTCTTGGAGGTCATCGGCAAAGGCACCTACTATATCTATATTAGGGGTCTTTGCTAGCAAGAAAGAGAAGAAAGTCCAAGGAGATGCTAGCAGAGGCCACCATTCATGATGTATATCTTCATACCTAAGCAAGAAAAATCCATGTAAATAAAAGAACGGATCTATATCATTGTTTCATTTTAATATTTCATTTTATTTCTAGAAAAGAGGAAGAGCATCTAAGATAAAAAAAGAATTATATGAACACATAATGCTTTCTACTCGGTAAAAAATGATTAAAAAATTCAAGAAAAAGTGAATCAAAGGACACATTAAACACGTCTATTTGTTTAAGAAAAAAGAAACAAGCATTTCCATCCAGTTTTGAACAAAACTTAGAACCTTGTTTAAGTGTTTACAAAAGTTTCACTATGTTTGTTTAGTCTTGCAGTCACTCTTTTCAATCAAGAAAAGCAGTCATACAATGACCCAGAATCTAGATGTCCCATCCTGATAGTAAAACTTTAACATAAGGTTCGTCGCACCAGTCCGGTGACCTGTATAGGTCGGCTACCGGTACACTATGGTACAGATTAGGTACCGTACCGACGCATGTATGTGCTCGCATACCGATCATCTAGCTGGTATGCTATTTTTTTATTGTTTGTTTTTTCAATTATTGTTTCCTCTTTTTTTTCACCAATGATTTTGATAATTTTAGTTATTTAATTGTAATTTTGACGTTGTTTTGATATCATTTTGATCATGAAATGGAATTGAAGAATAATTAAAGTATTTATAAGTGAATATACAAACAATAGTATAAATGGAGTTGATTTAATGTATTTAATGTACGACATATGTAGTCATTTGTCCATCATAATCTCCCTATGGTCATCTTGATACTATGGTCATCATTGCATGACATTCTGCTCCTCTACCTGATCTGTAGCCTCCTCTATCAATCTGAGGATGTAGTGGGCATTATGCACTTAATCCAAGGCATCAACTAACTTATGTTTATGCATGATTAAGCGATGTTTGGTATTTGTAGTCAATATATTAATACATTATTGTGATCTACTTTATTCATTAAGCTTCAACATAGTTCAGTTTCAGAGAAATTACCCTCACTACACCAATTGTGATCTTATATGATTCAAAACACAATAAAATGATATGAAGCATCTTGCATTGATTTCTTTTATTCTTATTTTTCTTTTTTGGTGTTTTCCAACCTTTTTTGACGAAACTGTGAAATCGAAACTATCACTGAAAACAAAATTCTATCCAGGAACCGAAACCAAAACCGAGTTTTAGAACCTTGATTTGAAATAAATCAAGGGTAACTAACAGTACATGCATGCACATGATATAGAATGAAGGGCGGGATGGTGGAGGATGTGATCTTCTTTGAGGTTAATGATGTTGGTGGTGGGTGCAACAAATGGATATCAGGTATGATTTTATGTTACACATGTAGAGTGGGGAAAACTATGTTAAACATGCAAGAGATTTTCACTTATCGTTTAGATGGAAGCATGAAACAGTAGGGAGCCTGAGAGCAAACACTGCACTAATGCACAGAATTTGTGGAAATGAACTTGTAGACAGTGAATATGCTGGAAGGTGGAAATGATAAGCGTGGAAATCAAAGGGAGGATAGGTTGGAATATGGGATGCAACTAAAATATGCATGAAATAGAGGTCCTTGCCAAAGGACAGGTTGGAATAATAAGTTAAATCCCATGGCATGCTGAGTGATTTTAAGAGGTAAAGCAAAGCAACAATTATGATGAATATTCTTATCCTTAATAGTTAATAGTATGCACAATCCTTACACAACCCATAGAAAGTATAATATGCATCATGGATAGTCGTTTTACTTTTTTGGGTTATGATTACTAATTTACTATTCAGTATAGCTGTCGATTATCATCCATCTCATTATCTATCTATGGTTGTGATAATGCATCACATTGTTTGACAATCATATAATCAATAAAATGCTTATTTGCATTTGTTGGAGTCATCTTTAAGGAATGGTTACATAGTTATTCCTTGTCCCATCTTGGAAGCTATTTAGAGCACTTGCTCGATATTCGTTATCTATTGCTTGTGTCTTTTGTTAAATCAGAATTATTCAGAATCCCTAGTTTTAGTTCTGCTCTCTGGAGCTGTTTCCCTAATCATCATTTGAATCTGGTGACCTGAACATTCTGTCTAAAAGTTAAGCATTACTAGATGAGATCACAATGTTTAAGAGTTTCAAATTGTGAAAGTAAATGCTATGGCATAAATAGTGAGAACCAATAGTTAGAAACTTAGAACTATGGTATTTCAAGTTATCACTACTTCAATGGTCGTGCATTTTGCACCAACTCACCCAACTACCCTGCTTTTAGCACACCAAGCCTCTTAAAATTGTTATTGATCGGTTTTCCAATATCAAAAGCGAAATGTTGTTTTCAAGAGAGTATTGTGCTTATGGAACCTGAAAGTCCGATGCATTTTCTTGTATTTTGCACAACCAAAGAGAACTTCATTTTATCTTGAACATTGAAACTCTTCCAAAACCTTCTATAGTTTCATGAACAATATGACTAAGGACCTAGAGATCTAAAAATCAAGGTATGCCATCTCGATACTGCGCCCCTTGTACTGGTGCCACCGTAACTGTATCAGTACTTCCGGTACGGGGGCCGGTTTAGCATATCGAGTGTCGATACGTGATGAGAGCACAAAAGTGCAATCATCGTACCATCTTAATTAGTATTATAGTTAATTTTTAATGATAAAATTAATT